>JAFJMP010000065.1:0-110173 GCA_029692085.1 Gymnothorax javanicus | reverse complement strand
ATTGTAGCGTGCCCGACATATCCGGCCTGTTGCCCCGAGCAAGGGAGACGAGAAGCCTTCTGGTAGGGGGGGCGCTAGAGGGACAGACCCAATCTCCGCTCGAACTCCTATTTCAGTAAAGTTGACTATGGGGAAAAGAGAATATGGGTTAAAGCCTTTATGGATTCGGGGGGCTGTTGATTGTTTTTGAATCTTGGAGTGGGCTAGAAAACATTCCATTCCCATCCGCTCTCTCACATTCGTGACTCGATCAAAGCTTTGGATGGTCGACCGTTGGAAGATGGGCTTATAACTGAGGTGTCTGATTTTTTGACTATGTTTATCCCTTTTTGGGGGTCATTCAGAGAAAATTTGTTTTTTTCTTAATCAATTCCCAGTTTTGTCCTGGTGTTTTAAAGTCATTCGTGGTTTGTAAGCATAGGCCACAGATCTTTTGGGGCTGTCAAAATAACTCCAATCGTCCAGTGGGGCTCTGACTGTAGGTCTCACTGTAGTGAGATTCTGGCAAGTCGCCTTTAATTTCAACCCATGGGGGAGGCGTTGGGTTCTGAACAAGATTGGTGTGTAGGAGCCCTTCTGAACCTTGGTTTTACCTCCCCCAACGTGTCAGATGAGATTATGTTGATCTCACGGAGGAGTTTGGCAAACAACAGGCTTTGTCTTTGCCTCCGCAGATCGTGTTTACGGTAGTGAGATTAAACTATTCCCTGACAAGGTGGCAGCGTTAGGAATTGGCCTGCCCTCAGAATGTTAAGGAAGTTCAACGATTTTTTTGGGCTTTTACTAATTTTTATAGGAGGTTTATTTGTAATTTTAGCGCTGTGGCTGCCCCATCATTGCGCGCTTCTGGAGAGAATTCCCCCTCGTTGTTTGCTTGGTCTCCAGCAGCGGAGACTGCTTTTTCAGTGGTTGAAGAAACGACTTAGCTCTTAACCTATTGTTGTTTTGCCCAACTGCTCCCTCCCATTTGTGGTGGAGGTTGACGCTCGGAGGTCGGGGTGGGTGCCATTTGTCCCAGCGCCCTTGAGACAACAAGTTGCACCCATGTCGCCTACTTCTCCCAGTCATTGTCACCGGTTGAACAGAATTACAGTATTGGTGACCGGGAGTTGTTAGCTGTTAAATTGGCGTTAGAAGAGTGGTGCCATTGGTTGGAGGGGGCTGAACATCCGTTTGTGGTTTGGATGAATCACAGGAATCTCCAGTGTGTCCAGCAGACTAGGGCGACGTGATTCCCGCAGGCGCGGTGGGCATTGTTTTTCAATCGCTTGACTTTGCGTTGGCTTATTGCCTCGGCTCCAAGAGCATCAAGCCTGGTGCCTTGTCACGGATTTATGACCGCTCGGGCCGTGATCCTGTTTCTGGGCCGGTTGTTCCGGCGACTCGGATTGTGGCTCCCATACAGTGGGATACTGAGTCTGTTGTGCGAGGCCTTGCGGCCCGACCCTGGTTCTGGTGGGGGAGCCGTCCGGCTGTTTGTTTGTCCCCATGGCGGTGCATAAACGGAAGGCTGCAGCTGATAGAAGGCACCGTTTGCACCGCTTATCAGGTTGGCCAGAGGGTTTGGTGTCCTGAGGAGGGTGCTGGGTCCCTGCTCGGGATATCTTGGGTCACACCCTTATTTCAGAGTTCCGTGCTCGGGGGTTCTTTTGGGAACGCGTCTGGGGCGTCCCCTTAGGGGAGGCCTGTCATTGTTTTGAATGTTTGTGCATGTGTTTTGGACTTTTTTGTTGTGGCTCGTCCGGGACGATATCGTATTCCTGTTCTATCAAATTCTTTACCCAGCTGGCTGATTGAACTGGGGCGGCGCTTCCCCGGACTCTATATAAGCCGGATGTTCGCCACGCCTCTTTGCTAGAGTGTCTGTTTTTAGCTACACACTATAACCAAAGATATCTGTAGTCAGGATTTGTTTGACTTTCTATCTTCTCGTTATTTTTGGAGTTTCTTCTCCCTTTTTCCTTTCTCGCTTAGCTTCCGTATTTCAGACTATTATTCGTCCTTTGGAAGTGCGAGTACTTTAGTTTGGTCTGTATTATTCTCTGTGTTTGTACTGTGTCCGTGCTACTCTCTTTCTCTCTGGTCGTTGCACTTGGCCTCCTAATTCAACCGGCCATGACATGATGTTCTTGTTGTGGATTACTGTGTTAGTTAGAACTGTAGCTGCATCCATGTCTACCAAAAATTCCACTTCTGAGTCATCAGTCCACAAAATATTATTCCAAAAGTCAGGATATTTTTGGGAAAATGTAAAACAAGCCTTTGTGTTCTTTTTTTGTCAACAGTTGTTTTTGCCTTGCAGCTCTCCCATGGGTGCCATTTTTACCGAGTCATTTCCTCATTGTGAAATCATGAACACTGACAGAGGTGAAGCAAGTGAGACCTGCTCTTCTTCAGATGTTTGTCTGTGTTTTTTTTCCGACCTCCTGGATGTCCTCAATGCACTCTAGGAGGAATTGTGGTCAAACCCCCACTCCTGCGAAGGGCTAACAGCGTCACCACTGTTCAAAGTCTCTCCATTCGTAGATAATGGCTCTCACTGCGGTTTGCTGGAGTTCCAGAGCCTTACAAGTGGACTTGTAACTTTTTCCAGACTGACAATTATCAACAACTTCATTTTCCCCTGTCCTTGAATATCTTTTGATCATGGATTCATGCACAGCTTTTTGCCAAATTCACATTGCTAGACAAGTTATATTGATGTGATGTTTAGATTCAGCATGGCTGGCTGTGATCATTCCTGGGTGTGTCCAGCGAAATTGAACCCAATTATCAATTCCATTTGTTTAATTTGTCAATTCATTAACTCAGCAGGGAACTGTTTTTTCATATAGTGCCAGGTAGGGTTGGATAGATTTTTTTCCTTCAGTAAATAACTGTTAAGTCTGGTGAAAGGACCCAACTGCAAGTAGTCCAAAATGCAAAAATCGTGGTCTTTATTCAGTCCGAGTCCAAAGCCAGGTAAACACAGCGACGGTACAAAAGGGCAATCCAAAAAACAGAGTCCAAAGACAAGCAGGGGTTCAAACCCAAAAAGGCACAGGTGACAGAACCAAATCATTAGGCAGAAGGAGAGTGGAGTGTCCGAAATCTGAATTCAAAAACCAGGGCAGCAATACACCGAAATCGTGGTCGGGCACAAAATGGGTCGTTATCAGAGAGCAAACAAATCCAGGCAGGCACAGACAGAAATCGGAATCGGGCAAAAGGATGTCACAGAATCGCAAACAGATCACTGGCGTACACGAGGCTCAGTGCAGAGAAAAGTTGATCAACACTCTGACAAAGCTAAGCAGAAGTGAGGGACTATATATAAACAAGGGAGGTAACACGTGTGAGGAATAATCTAAACACTAACTGAGAGGGGAAAACACGAGGTAATTAACAATACAAAATGGGAAACAATGACAAAGACTAGTTTTCACACGACATCCATAAACAACTACGGCTCCATTCAAGGAGTGCCTAAGTGGGGAGAGATGGAAGAAACAGATTAGCAGAAGAGATAGTTGCAAGGTTTCTGCAGAAACTCAGGCGAAGACCAGGATAGCAAAGAGAGGGCGGAGTGACAGATTGTTGTGGAAAGCAAGAGATTTAATTAGTAATGTTATTAGTTATAGCAGTATAAATTTTACCCAAATAGTGCAAGTTAGTATGTTTGTTATTTACAGGATTAGTATATTAGTACGGATTAGGAGATAAACTAGACAAAACATACAATGTTAGTGTGATTAGTACTTAATTGGAAATCAGAGTTGAAGGAAGTAAACGAGGCATGAGGGAACTTGTGAAACACCGAAAATTTCCAAAATCACCCGAAATGTGACAGCTCACAGATGGGTGTGCACTGGCAAAGATCACAGAAACGCAAAACATCACAGGGGAAAAACGATGTGCATAAACTGTAGAGCTGAATACTGAAAGCATAAACTAAACAAACCAAGTGGAAATGAACATAAACCAGAACAGGCAGAAAATCACACATCATAACAATAACATTTACAAGCTGCATTTTGGGTTGACATGGGTCATCTTTGTCTAACATTAAAAACAGTTTGATAATCTGAGACACTTCAGTGCGATGAATATGCAAATAAAGAAGAAAGCGGGAGAGGGGAAAATAGTTTTCCACAGCACTGCACTGGAGGAAACTCCAGCTCATTCATACTTTCACCAAAACCCCATCTACAGCTTCATTATTGCTTCTCCAAGGAAAATCGCCAATCGCCAACAGTCGCCAATAGAAACAACGCATGAGGACGCACCTCGGTAAGACTGACTGAACAATCAGGCAGTAGCTTTAGTTCTGTTTATGTTTTATGTTTTATTTTATATTTTTTTAATTAAAAAAAAAAAATTGGCATCTCCAATCCCTCCCGAATCTGGAATGCCCAATCCGAGAACTGTGTACAAGACTTGCTCGTATGCAACCCCATGTTGCCAGCTCAGGAGAGAGAGACAGTTCACGGCTCTCCTCCGAAGCACGCGCCTGTCAGCCCCTGCATCTTTTTCACTCATTGGTCAAAACTATCGCAAGTTCAGAACGAGGGGCGGAGGATACCCTAACATGAGCAAGCTTTAGAATCTCACTGACGAAGCGCCTGGCTCGCCAACAGGAGGCGCTTTGAGCAACGAACAAGGCAATCATTTTTAATTTTCCTTCCCAGCAGTCCCTTCCCAATTTGCATTCCCACAGCGCTTTAGCCAATCGTGCGCTGTTCTGAAAAAGCTGCCGACCACTGCTGGTTGGTACGACCAGGGATCGAACCCGCGCCGTAGTAGTCACTACTGCTCCACAAATGCGGCGCCTCAACCGAGTGAGCTAACCTGTTTAGTTTCAATTGAGCTTGATGTGAAGTGGTGTGTTTCAGAAACGGTAATTTGTCATATGAATTCTCTTACTGTGCTGCTCATCTCTCTCCAGTGAGTCGGCGAGATCCTTCTGCTCCATGTTCCTCAGGATGTGGAGGGTGATCTTCAGAGACGTCTCACTGCCACAGGCCTCCAGCATCTTCTCAACTATGTGCAGGACCTCAGGATCCTCCTGCTCTCTCTCACTGCATTCTGGGTACAATCCTGTCATTAACAATCCTGTCATCTTTATAAACATATCCAGGACAGTAGAACCCATCTTTCTAAACTTATGCAAGAAAGAGGGATCTTCAGACAGAGTCTGAAAGTACTCTGGGTAATCCTGACTCAGACGGGTCTGAAACAGCTTCAACTTTTCATCCTTCTTCAGCTTCATCAGAGTGCGCAGGAGAGACTGAAATAAACAAATAAAAAGGAGTGCTCCATCAGTGTGAAATAAACACATGAAAAAGTGTGTGTAAAATAAATAAATACACATTAATAAATCAGTCTAGAGATGTGCCTGTCTCAGACAGGACGAAGAAATGACCGCCCAGATTTAGTGAGCCATTCGACTAAAGTAGGACATCAGATACTGTCCACTCAAATGATCCCCCGACACTGAAAGTCTTTTTCGTAAAATGAAAAATTCTCCATGAACATGAGCACCAGTCCTCATATTGATAATAATGCAGATGCCAGGTTTGAAAACAATCCACCATATGGTCTATATAACTCTGAACAAAATTACCCCTGACCACTAAATTTTCAAAGTTGAAAAATGACAAAATGTCCATGAAAATAGTCTCGCAGGAGGAGACTTCAGGACCAGGGACAGCGCTGCCACACAGTTCAGCACCACTCCTCCCCACTCAAGCCTGGACAGCGGCAGGAGCCCCAGTCAGGCAGCCAATTGCCCCAGCAGAGGAGACCAGCTGCAGCTCATCCTCCTGATTGGCTGCCTACAAAAGGCCCAGCCAAGGGCAGAGAGTTGGCAGACCTAAGCCTGTGAGTTCACCAGCTAATGTGGCCTTTCTGTTTCAGGATCAGAACCAGAGGAAGACCGAGCCTGCGACACAACCAAAGCCTCCAGCACCAAGCCTGCCGGACCTGCCTTGGCTGTCCCCTGCCCTCCCACCTAGAGGGAGGTTGGGAACTGCCCTGCATCCAGCCAGGAGGACTGGTTGCCATATTAAATATAATAAAATACCCATCTACCCTTAACGCCTGTTTCCTGCCTGGGTCTGTGTGACCCACCCAAGAGCAATTACAGTGCCTAATATTTAATATCAATCAATGCATTTACAAATACATGACAAAATGTTCCTGTTTAAAAATTCAAAAGAGGAGCAAAATAATGTGGAACATGATAGAAGCAGTTTGTATATTTAAGATAACTTCATTTTTAATAAAAATTTAATGTGAGCGCAAACATGTTGCCAGTGTATGAAATGAGCTGTCTTGTGAAGGCATGCTATTGGCTGATTTAATTCCTGGAGGAGGCCTGTCAGAGTGACATCATTACTGTTCCTCTTAAAGGCACCTCACTGTGCTGAGATATGAACTGGGATCAGCTCTGTGAATGGCATGTGTTCTAATCATATTCTTTTACAGACTGCAGTACATTAATGTGTATTATATAATGCTTAGGATAACTGCTCCATGAAAACGGAAAAAGCCCAATTAAAATATGTAAAAAATTCAGATCTTACCTTTCTTGGGAAATACGATGTCTCTGAACTCACTTTATTTGAAGAGCTCGACGGCAATGGGTGCTGGATCCTGTGAAAAAAGCAGTTTTTCATTAAACATCCAAGAATCGCAGCTCTAACTCACAGCACATAGAGACAGAGCTTCCAGTTGAACTCATCCTCTTACTGCAGCTCTAACTCACAGCACATGGAGACAGAGCTTCCAGTTAAACTCATCCTCTTACTGCAGCTCTAACTCACAGCACATGGAGACAGAGCTTCCAGTTAAACTCATCCTCTCACTGCAGCTCTAACTCACAGCACATGGAGACAGAGCTTCCAGTTAAACTCATCCTCTTACTGCAGCTCTAACTCACAGCACATGGAGACAGAGCTTCCAGTTAAACTCATCCTCTTACTGCAGCTCTAACTCACAACACATGGAGACAGAGCTTCCAGTTAAACTAATCCTCTACTGCAGCTCTAACTCACAGCACATGGAGACAGAGCTTCCAGTTAAACTCATCCTCTTACTGCAGCTCTAACTCACAGCACATGGAGACAGAGCTTCCAGTTAAACTCATCCTCTCACTGCAGCTCTAACTCAAAGCACATGGAGACAGAGCTTCCAGTTAAACTCATCCTCTTACTGCAGCTCTAACTCACAGCACATGGAGACAGAGCTTCCAGTTAAACTCATCCTCTCACTGCAGCTCTAACTCACAGCACATGGAGACAGAGCTTCCAGTTAAACTCATCCTCTCACTGCAGCTCTAACTCACAGCACATGGAGACAGAGCTTCCAGTTAAACTCATCCTCTTACTGCAGCTCTAACTCACAGCACATGGAGACAGAGCTTCCAGTTAAACTCATCCTCTTACTGCAGCTCTAACTCACAGCACATGGAGACAGAGCTTCCAGTTAAACTAATCCTCTTACTGCAGCTCTAACTCACAGCACATGGAGACAGAGCTTCCAGTTAAACTCATCCTCTTACTGCAGCTCTAACTCACAGCACATGGAGACAGAGCTTCCAGTTAAACTCATCCTCCTCTCACTGCAGCTCTAACTCACAGCACATGGAGACAGAGCTTCCAGTTAAACTCATCCCTCTCACTGCAGCTCTAACTCACAGCACATGGAGACAGAGCTTCCAGTTAAACTCATCCTCTTACTGCAGCTCTAACTCACAGCACATGGAGACAGAGCTTCCAGTTAAACTCATCCTCTTACTGCAGCTCTAACTCACAGCACATGGAGACAGAGCTTCCAGTTAAACTCATCCTCTTACTGCAGCTCTAACTCACAGCACATGGAGACAGAGCTTCCAGTTAAACTCATCATCTTACTGCAGCTCTAACTCACAGCACATGGAGACAGAGCTTCCAGTTAAACTCATTCTCTTACTGCAGCTCTAACTCACAGCACATGGAGACAGAGCTTCCAGTTAAACTCATCCTCATACTGCAGCTCTAACTCACAGCACATGGAGACAGAGCTTCCAGTTAAACTCATCGTCGTACTGCAGTTCTAACTCACAGCACATGGAGACAGAGCTTCCAGTTAAACTCATCCACTTGCTGCAGCTTTAACTCACAGCACATGGAGACCGAGCTTCCAGTTAAACTCATCCTCTTACTGCAGCTTTAACTCACAGCACATGGAGACAGAGCTTCCAGTTAAACTCATTCTCTTACTGCAGCTCTAACTCACAGCACATGGAGACAGAGCTTCCAGTTAAACTCATCCTCTTACTGCTGCTCTAACTCACAGCACATGGAGACAGAGCTTCCAGTTAAACTCATCCTCCTACTGCAGCTTTAACTCACAGCACATGGAGACAGAGCTTCCAGTTAAACTCATCCTCATACTGCAGCTCTAACTCACAGCACATGGAGACAGAGCTTCCAGTTAAACTCATCGTCGTACTGCAGTTCTAACTCACAGCACATGGAGACAGAGCTTCCAGTTAAACTCATCCTCTTACTGCAGCTTTAACTCACAGCACATGGAGACAGAGCTTCCAGTTAAACTCATCCTCATACTGCAGCTCTAACTCACAGCACATGGAGACAGAGCTTCCAGTTAAACTCATCGTCAGACTGCAGTTCTAACTCACAGCACATGGAGACAGAGCTTCCAGTTAAACTCATCCTCTTACTGCAGCTCTAACTCACAGCACATGGAGACAGAGCTTCCAGTTAAACTCATCCTCTTACTGCAGCTCTAACTCACAGCACATGGAGACAGAGCTTCCAGTTAAACTCATCCTCTAACTGCAGCTCTAACTCACAGCACATGGAGACAGAGCTTCCAGTTAAACTCATCCTCTTACTGCAGCTCTAACTCACAGCACATGGAGACAGAGCTTCCAGTCACATTCGAGAAATCAAACAGGTTTTGTAATTCTGTGCTAATCTCTCCTTTTCTTGACATCTTATTGCCAAGAAAGTCACATCTGTCCACCCTTTATGAAATCGTATATTTCGGAATAAATACTATAAACAGCAAAAACACGTTCTCCTTGTAGTATTTTTTTATTAAAATTGACATTTTATATGATTTGAATTGACTAGTGTTCTCCCAAAATTCCTGTATGCACTTTTAAAATCCTCTGAGATTCCTGACTGGAGTTTTCTTCATTATTGGTATGAAAAAATGACTCAGTGATAATGCTATGACTTAGATACTCTTTTGACTTGTGCTGACTCCATTATTTAGATTATTTGCCAAGGATTAAGTTCAACTCTTTTTCCAGAAAAGTTGGGACAGTGTGTAAAATGTAAATAAAAACAGAATGCAATGATTTGAAAATCATTTAAACCCTACATTTAATTGAAAATAGTGCAAAGACAACATGTAAAATGTTGAAAATGAGAAATTTTATGGTTTTTTGAAAAAAAAAAAATCCGCTTATTTTGAAATTGATGCCAGCAACAAATTTCAAAAACGTTGGGAGAGGGCCTAGAAAAGAATGGAGAAGTTGAATGATGCCAAAAAAAATTTACATCTGGTGGAACATGTAACTGCAAATAAGGTTAATGGGCAATAGACCAGTAACACTACTGGGTATAAAAAGTCATTAAGACAAAGATGGCAATGACATCACCTCTCAGGGAAAGACTGCATGGGCAAACAGTTCAACATTTTAAAATATTGTTTCTCAATGTTAAATTGCAAAGAATTTGAGGATTTCATCCTCTACAGTACATAATATTATCAAAACATTTAGAGCAGGGGTGTCCAATCCTATCTGTAAAGGGCCGGTGTGGGTGCAGGTTTTTGTCTGAGCCAGCAGTGCTACAGCACCTGATTCCACTAATTAACTAATCAGGGGTTTCAATCAGGACCTTGGTGGGTAGAATCAGGTGTGTTAGTGTTGGGCTCTAACAAAAACCAGCACCCACACCGGCCCTTTCTGGATAAGATTGGACACCCCTGATTTAGAGCATCCAGAGAAATCTCCTTACATAAGGGACAAAACCTAAAACCAATATTGAATGGCCATGATCTTCAGGCCCTCAGGCAGCAATGCCTCAAAAACAGATGGGATTCTGAAGTGGAAATAACTGCATTGGCTCAGGAACACTTCTGTAAACCATTGTCAGTGACACCATTTGTCGCTGCATCAACAAATGCAAGTAAAAACTCTGCCAAGCAAATATTAAACCAAGATTCAGAAATGCTATGGCCTTCCCAGGGCCTCAGCTCATGTCAGATGGACTCAGGCGAAGTGGGAAACTGTCCGCTGGTCTGACCGATCAAAAATGTGAAATTATGGACACCGTGTCCAACGAGCTAAAGAGGAGCGGGACCATCCAGCTTGTTATCAGTGCACTGATCAAAGGCCAGCATCTATTATAGTATGGGGTTGCATTATTGCACATGGCATGGGTAACTTGCACATTTGTGAAGACACCATTAATGCTAAACAATAAATACAGGCTTTGGAGTTACATACACCAGACATCTTTGTCAGGGAACGCCTTGCTGATTTCAGCAGAACAATGCCAAACACAACATACTGCACGTATTATAACAACATGACTCTGTAGTAAAAGAAGCTGGGTGCTAAACTGGCACCACTGAAAATATTTCACACATGATGAAAAAAATGACAAAGGAGTCAGTGAAGTGTTGATCAGCAGAAAGCCAATATCAAGCAAGAATAGTAAAACATTTTGCGTTCAAACTGTAGCAGTTGGTCACGTCAGTTCCCAAGCGCTTTCAGAGTATTGTTAGCTTATAAAGCAGGCAGAAATTTATCCAAGTAACTGCCATAGTTTTTGAAGTAACTTCGACTCCATTGAAAGTGTGACGGGGGGGACGGAAGGAAAGATGGGTGAAACCCAATCCGATATCTCCCTCACCATCTCATGGCAGGGGACAGGAATGCGCCAACTTTTTTGGAATTGGAGATGTACAATAATGAACCCACTATAAGGGAAAGTAGTCAGGGAAACTGATTAATTATGATAGTGTCAATATGAAACTCTTAACTTACCTTTGATCACCTGTGAATTCTCCTTTGAAGTGCAATGGATGATTCATAGAATGATCACTCTTCAAAGACTGACAGCTGGGTACAGATGACCCTGGTCTCTCGACCCGAACCCTGTAAATTAACATGGAGACAGAGCTTCCAGTTAAACTTATCCTCTTACTGCAGCATTAACTCACAGCACATGGAGACAGAGCTTCCAGTTAAACTCATCCTCTTACTGCAGCACTGAATCACAGCACATGGAGACAGAGCTTCCAGTTAAACTCATCCTCTTACTGCAGCTCTAACTCACAGCACATGGAGACAGAGCTTCCAGTTAAACTCATCCACTTACTGCAGCTCTAACTCACAGCACATGGAGACAGAGCTTCCAGTTAAACTCATCCTCTTACTGCAGCTCTAACTCACAGCACATGGAGACAGAGCTTCCAGTTAAACTTATCCTCTAACTGCAGCCTTAACTCCCAGCACATGGAGACAGAGCTTCCAGTTAAACTCATCCACTTACTGCAGCTCTAACTCACAGCACATGGAGACAGAGCTTCTAGTTAAACTCATTGTCGTACTGCAATCCCACCTTTTTGTTATCATTTGTATTTTCAACAACACAACATGATCATCACTATCCCCTGCCTTCATCAAGGGCCACAACACCGTAAATAAATATGCTTCAACGTCCATTTTCAAACTCAACTTAGGTAATGACAAGCTTATTAAGCATACAAAATTTGACCCATTAACTCTCACAGTTTTTGAGGTAATTTGTCCATGGGTGCAAGTGAGAAAAAAATTTCGACTGAACCTTTTAGTAGATCACCAGACAAGTGGCTGCCCGAGAGCGGAACGCCCGAGTGGGGGCGGTGTGGGATGGGGTTTGCCCTGACCGCTGGGGGGGAACAGGATCCCCCCCCCCCCCAATTTTTTTTAAATTTTTTTTTTTTAATTCAGATGCTTTTAGAAGCTTTCAATGCATTCTGAGAGTCCAACTGTGTATTATAAAAGTCTTTAAATCACAGTTTTATACTTTTTCACTTCTGATACCTCGTTACATTCCAGAAATCAAACAAATCACAGGTTTTGTACTTCTGTGCTAATCTCTCCCTTTACTGACACCTTATTGCAAAGAGAGTCACATCCATCCACCTTTTATGAAATCGTATATTTAGGAATAAATATTATAAACAGCAAAAACACGTTCTCCTTGTAGTACTTATTGTTAAAATTGACATTTTATATGATTTTAATTGACTAGTGTTCTCCCAAAATTCCTGTATGCACTTTTATAATCCTCTGAGATTCCTGACTACAGTTTTCTTCATTAGTGGTATAAAAAATGACTCAATGATAATGCTATGACTTAGACACTCTTTTGACTTGTGCTTTCTCTATTATTTTGATTATTTGCCTAGGATTAAGTACAACCCCATTTCCAGAAAAGTAGGGACACTGTGTAAAATGTAAATAAAAACAGAATGCAATGATTCGAAAATCATTTAAACCCTATATTTAATTGAAAATAGTGCAAAGACAACATGTAAAATGATGAAAATGAGAAATTTTATAGTTTTTTGAAAAAAAATCTGCTTATTTTGAATTTGATGCCAGCATTAAATTTCAAAAATGTTGGGAGAGGGCCTAGAAAAGAATGGAGAAGTTGATCGATGCCAAAAAAATATACACCTGGTGGAACATGTAACTGCAAATAAAGTCATTTAAACAAAGATGGCGATGACATCACCTCTCAGGGAAGGACTACATGGGCACAGGGCCGTAACCAGGATTTTTGAAATACCGAGGTCAAATAATGCGCGCTTAACCCCCCCAAGCTCCAACCACTACATTGTTTTGTTGCTAATAAGACATTTATTTCCAATGACCTCTTCAGGAACACATTGAGTGGTAACAGTTGGACTGTAGAAACTGACTGATGTGTTGCATAACTTTTTCATTTCTCACCTAACCTCCTCAGGGCTCTGAAGTCTCACGCAATGAGTGTGATTGTCACTCATTTCAGTCGGATGTCACGCACTTCCGCCACAAATAGTATTTCTCACGCAAAAAAAAAAATAGATTAAAACTAAAACAATTTCCAACAGTTGGTCTATATGCGCAGCAGCACCGCTATAACTGAGGAAACCGGCAGGAAACAAACACGTCTCCCCTGGAGTTCTCGGTGGCAGCTTGCCACCTGCCAGCCAATCAAAAAAAAAAAGGAAAAAGGGCTACCCAATAAGATAATAGCACTATCGTATCTGGGTAATATTTGGGAAACGACCAATGAAAAAAAAAAAAAACCACAGTTATCCTGGAATTATTTACGTGATCCTGCTACAACAAGGTTGTGAAAGCTGCATTATTCATTCACTAACGGTGAAAACGGGCAGAAGTGTATAAAGTACTGGAAAAAAATAACTAAGTAAAAGTAGAAGCACCATAACTGAAAGTTACTTTGGTAAAAGATGAAGTCGCCCATGAGAAAATTTCTTGAGCAAATGGCCTAAAGTAGCTCACATTAAACGTACCAAAAGTATTTTGCGAAAAAATTTACTTAAGTATCAGAAGTGCAAGTACAAGTACAAAGCATTTTTCATTGTACGCATAGTAAGAAGAAAAGCAACCACTGTTTGCTCTCTCCTTGTGCTCTTTAATCAATTTTCAGGTGAATGAAAGATACAGTATTCAAAAAACAAACAGGCAGTCTCTCCTTAATATACTTCGTCTTTGAGTTTACTGGCAGTTTAAAAACCACTATAATTAATAGTAAAATGATATAGTATCAATAACATGTCTAATTTTTGCTTCAGAAAACTGATTTTTCTTAACTACTGATTGGGATACTATTGTAGCTGTAGCTGAAGTGCCTGCTGCGGAGGACAACGATTATTTCCGTAGCAAGAGATTTTTTTATTTTATTTATTTTTTTAACTGCTGGATATATATTATGGGCAAGTATGTTGAGCAGTTTGCACATCATGCTTAGCTGAGGAGTTTTATTCAGGCAACTCCTGAAAAAGAGGGATTGGAGTGAACTCGTCCATAATATTCTAAACCTTGTTCGGCTTGCTTGTCAATATTCAATAACTGATCCGGGAGTGCCATCTAGTGATATAATATTGTAACTGCGTGCATAAATTTGCAGCTCCATGTCCGCTGGCGGACACATCTGCACAAAGCGCTAATGATACCCTGCTGAGCACCGCTGTTCTTCTCGAACACGCCAAAGCCAGATAATCCTTAAATGATGAATTAAATTCCTATTTTAATGTGAAACGAGTAACTAAGTTGCCAGTGTCAAAGTAACGAAGTGAAAGTATACTTTTTTATCTTTTAAATGTAGTAGAGTAAAAGCCCCAGTTTAAAAAAAATCTTAAGTAAATTACAAATCCTCAAAAAAAAAAAAAAAAAAAAAAACTAGCCTATTTAGTACTGTAACGAAGTACATGTACTTCATTACTATGCACCTTTGAAAACGGCAGTAGCCCGTCATGCACCCCCCAGAGAAAATCTCACTCTAGCCGGCATTAAAAACAGCCCTTCTTCCTCTTTGCCTGCTCTTCGGTCGGCTTCGAAAATAACAATTTTGTCTGCCTCAGTGTTCTGCGCATTTTGGGTCAGTCTCAGGCTAGCATATGGTCTCCCTTCACAACAATGATCCAATTGAACTCTCTCTCGCAAGACTCGCGAATGAGTTTATCCGTTTACCTCAACCTGAGCTGCTGCGCATTGGCAGCGAAAGCCGCGGTATTTAAAACGCACGGTGACGTGATAGCCTACACAAGCTCTATGAGGATGCGGGATCTCTCTCTCTCTCTCTCTCTCTCTCTCACACACACACACACATAAAAGGATTTGCTGAATAAACGAGCACAATGAGCGGAAAAATAGGTGGGGTAAAAAAGGAAAATGCAGGGACAATTAACCGAGGTCCGGGCCTCGGTGTCCTCAATGGTGGTTACGGCCATGAGTATTTGTCCGCAGTTATCACCTTCTTTTCACTGAGAAACAAGACTCGGTGCAACCTAGTATACGGCTGGGCCGCCGAGTGCTGCATGAGAATGTGCGCCAAAGAAAAGGGTGCTAAATGAGGCAAAGCTCATTCTGTTATATGAAGTGCAAGTTTAGTAATGAGCTGGAGTTGATAAATTATGCACAAAGTGGGTGAGGAGAGTGGGAGAGTGAGAGTGTGAAAGTGTGTTTACATAAAGCGTTATTCGATATTGGTGATGGTTGAATATGGTTAACTATGTGACCAAAAAATTGAAATGCAATTAATTTTAATGAATTGATTACCTATTGAAAGCTCTCGAAAAGGCCTTGTAGTTGACACCAACATCATGACAATTGGCCGAGAAATAAGAAAGTTTTGAAATTTTATAGTGCCCCCAAATATCGAATTGTTTGGTATTTATTTCAGTCCCTGCGGATAAAGAAAAAAAATGCGTGTTGCAAAGTGAGCAATTTAAGTCAATTTTACCTTAAATATGGTAGACAGTCAAAGAAATGATACAAGCAATGTTTAAAAAAATGCAGTAAAATACAAGAATTCAGGAAAGAAAGCATGAACGATTTTCATAAGCGACAGTTACAACCTGACCAAGTATTGCACATTGTCACATAGCTGATATGATAACAAAGGTGTATAAAGTACTGGGAAAAAAAGTTACGAAAAAGTAAAAGTACCATTAATGAAAGTTACTTTGGTAAGAGTTGAAGTCACCCATAAGAAAATGATTTGAGTAAAAATCTTAACGTAGCTCACATTAAATGTACTTAAGTACCAAAAGTATCTTGTGAAAAAATATAATTAAGTATCAAAAGTGCAAGTTCAAAGTATTTTTCATAGCACGCATAGAAAGAAGCAAAGCAACCACGCATTGTTCTCTCCTTGTGCTCTTTAAATAATTTTCAGGTGAATGAAAGATACAGTATTTAAAAAACAAACTGGCAGTCTCTCCTTTATACATTTCTTCTTCTTCTTCTTTGAGTTTACTGGCAGATTAAAAAACCAAAATAATTGACTGTAATTAATAGAATTACATGGTATCAATACTATGTTGAATTTTTGCTTCAGAAAACTGCTTATTCTGAACATCTAATTGGGATATCATATATATATATAATTTTTAAGATGATTTTTTTAACTACTATGGGCAAGTATATTGCGCAGTTTGCACATCAAGCTTAGCTGAGGAGTTAAATTAAGGCAAGTCCTAAAAAACAGGTATTGAAGTGAACTCGTCCATATTCTAAGAGTTCGCTTTCTTGTGAATATTCAATAACTGATCCGGGTCTGCCATCTAGTGATACAATAGTGTAACTGCGTGCATAAATTTGCAGCTCCATGTCCGTTGGCAAACACATCTGCACAAAGCGGCTGAGATACCCTGCCGAGCACCGTTGCTCTTCTCGAACACGCCAAATCCAGATAATCCTTAAATGATGAATTACATTCATATTTTTACTGTGTAACGAGAAACGGTGGCCAGTGTCAAAATGTAACTAAGTGAAAGTATACTTTTTAATCTTTTAAATGTGGTTGAGTAAAAGTCCCGGTTAAAAAAAAAAAAAAAAAACTCAAGTAAAGTACAAATAGGCCTACTCAAAAAAAAAAAAAAAAAAACTACTTCAGTATTGTAACGAAGTACATGTACACCTCTGTATGATAATGTATCCCAAATCCCTTTATTGTACCCGTTTTCTCTCGTATCCGTTGCGAGATTCAATAGAAAGCTAAAGGAAATGATTCTTCTTTCACTCTAGATTGGTTCGGTTTGTTTCAGTCCTCCATGCTTATTTTCTTTGGCACCAGTTGTGAGATTCCATAGAGACGGAGGAATGTAACACATCGTACCAATGTAACGTAATAGAATCGTAACAATGGTCGGAACGTGTTTTTAATTTCCCAATTCAACCTCGCAACCGATACTGTCCTCCATTCTTGTTAACTGTCTTATCGGTTGCGAGATTGAATAGGGAAATAAAAAACACATTCCGACCATTGTTATGATTCTTTCACGCTAGATTGGTACGATGTGTTACATTCCTCCGTCTCTGAAAGAAGTGAAAGAAGATTAGCCTAATAATGGTCGGATTGACCATTGAATCGAATGGAACTTTTTAAAAGACCGGGATGCTAGCTAGGGCGAGCGCAGCATATGCATCCGCTATGTTAAGATTTATATTGAAACCATCAGACTGTCGCACACGAACCTATATTAAAACCCTGTCCGACTTTCGGACACGTAGACCCTGCTTCGAAGTGTCTCCGTGTCCGACAGTCGGATGGTTTTCAATAATTCATAATTCACTTTTTAACTTTTTTTTCAAGCCAAGAACCTCACGCAAGAGAATAAAACTGGGTAGCTAACTTAATTTGAGCAACACCGATTTCGGACACGTAGACACTGCGAACAAACACCGTAGCCTACTGTAACTTAACTCATGATGAAATGCCCATGCAAGAGAATAAAACTGGGTAGCTAACTTGTTATGATCCTGCTGTCTGTCTTGATTCTGCCATGTTCATTATTGTTCCTGCCATGCTTGTTATGTTTTCCCTAGTCCCTGTTATGTTTATGATTATGTCTGTTAGGTTTTGCCATGTTCTGTTTAGTTTTTGTATTTTGCCATGTTTTCGTTTTTGCCACTCCCAATCCACTATTCTGTTAGATTCTGGTCCATGTCTTTGTTCATGCCCTTCATTGCACTTTGTCTCCCCTGTCTGGTCTCTTGTTTAGTTACAGCTTCTCCCCAGTCCCGCGTGTCACATGCTTAGGTGATTTCATGGTTTCTGGGTTTCAAACATTCCTTCCAATCTCGTTTTGCTTCCTTCGCCTCTCTTTTCTGTTTTACTAACCAATACTAACAGTTTGTTGTTTTTTGTTAAAGTTACTAACCCAGACTAACATTGTATATAATACTAACTTACTAACGAGCACTAGGGATTGTATAGCTGCACTTACTAATTGATTAACAAGCTCTCAGCACTTTCGCCCTGTTCTAGTCTCCACCTCTTGCCTTCACTTAGTCTTTGCTGCAATTCAGCGGATCCTCCGCACCTGCTCCACTCTGTCCTGCCTCTCATTATCTGTGCACATTAGAACTCCCTAACCGGAGCTGTATGTCTTGTCATAGGCTGTCTCGTGTTCCCTGTCCGCGTTTTGGCTTTTTGCCAATTTCATGTGGTTAGGTTCTCCTTGTGTTTCCTCCCACGTAATTAGTCTGACCCTCATCACCTGATCCTAATCATAGCATGTGACTTCCCTGAGTGTATTTAAGCTGTCTTCTCACTGCAGTTCCCCGTCAGAACGTTTCCCTTGTTTACCTGTGCTGCTATCTTTTGCCTTGTACTCATAGTGTTTCTCTTCTGACTGGACCGTCCGACCTTCGATTTTTGGCTCTGCTTTTTGGTACTATTGTCTGCATCTGTTTACGAACCCTTTTTGCCCGACTACGAGTTTTGTGTTTGCTGCCCTGTTAACGGTTTGGATTACGCCCACTGGATTTTTGGCTTTTGCTTCTCTGACAAACCTGTGCCTGTGTACCGAACCTGTTTTTGCCCCCACCACAGTACTGTTATTGCTGCCCTGGTTTTCGACTCTGATTCTGCCCTACTGGATTGTGATTTTGGATTGTGGACTCTGTACCGTTGCTTTTTGCCCTGTGGGGTTTACCCCCCAACTACAATAAAATCACTTTTTGCTGCAACTTCCTGGTCTCGCATTTGGTTCCAGAACGGTACCTCTCATAACTTAATTTTCGAGCAACATCGCGGACCCGAAAAAGCCCTAAACAAACAAACACAACTGTGACTTGGCGAACTGAATTTTCGAGCAACATCGCGGACCGCAGAAGCCCTAAACAAACAAACACGTACTGTGACTTAACTCATGAAATGCCCCGGCTTTTAAATGGGTGAACTTTTTTCAAGCCATGAATTTCGAATGGTCTGACTTTAACTAGGCACACATTCGTAAGTCAGCAAAGTGAAAATTTCACTTAGGTTCTAGAGACAAATCCAAAATCCACCAACGGCAAAGAACTCCAGTCAAATCCAAAATCCAGCAACAGTAGATGCTCCGTTTCAATTCCGAAATCCTCCAACGGCAGAGTCTGCCGGTGCTGCTGCAAAGCGTCAATGCCGAAATCCGGGACCCATGTAGCCCATTTATAATGCACAGGCCAGTAGTCGGACAGCCAATCGTTGAAGTTCTTCCCCGCCGGCCGACCAATCGCTGAACTTCTTCCCCGCCGGCCAGCCAATCGTCGGCCAACCAATCGTTTAAGTTCTTCCCAGCCGGCCGACCAATCGCTGAACTTCTTCCCCGCCGGCCAGCCAATCGTCGGCCAACCAATCGTTTAAGTGCTTCCCGCCGCCGACCAATCGCTGAACTTCTTCCCCGCCAGCCAGCCAATCGTTGAACTTGATCACTCACTCACTCAGTCACTCAGGTACTCGGCGACATCCGCGTTTGTAGGGGCCTGGCCGCTGCTCGGCCCAGAACAAAAATACCGAGGACATGACCTCGGTGTCCTCAATGGTAGTTACGGCCCTGCATGGGCATACAGTTCAACCTTGTAAAATACTGTTTCTGTGATGGCTGGTGTTTCGAGACGCCAAAAGCAGCGGCCGAAACGAAAGGAAGTCCAGCAGTATAAGAGAGACAAACCGACAAAATGGGAGAGAGAGACTCGCGCTTCCAACCGACAAAGATCTAGTCCGGGTACAAAAGGAAGCAACGCCAGCAGGACTGAAACAAAATAAAGGGAAAACCTCCGCTACCGAGATCAAAAGATTCAGCATCAGACGGTGCACAGAAAGAGGGAAATAAAGAGAGAAAGATTCCCTTGCTAACTAGCACTTTCCTCCTTGCAACTAATTCCTCAAACAATTCTCTAGCTAGAGACCTTACCGGCTATAGTGCAAACAAAACACTGACACGCTAGCAAAGGCGGCGAGGTGGAACTTGGGTTTAAACAGAGTCCGGGCGCCGCTCACAATTAACGCCAGCTGGCCAAAGAATCCGATTGTGGGCAAAACGAACCTCTCCCGGACGAGAGAAACAAAGAAAGCTCGCCAGCCTCCAAAAACCATGACAGTTTCTAAATGTAAAATTGCAAAGATTTTGAGGATTTCATCTTCTACAGAACATAATATCAAAAAATCTAGAGCATCCAGAGAAATCTCCTTACATAAGGGACAAAACCTAAAACCAATATTGAATGGCCATGATCTTCAGGCCCTCAGGCAGCAATGCCTCAAAAACAGATGGGATTCTGAAGTGGAAATAACTGCATTGGCTCAGGAACACTTCTGTAAACCATTGTCAGTGACACCATTTGTCGCTGCATCAACAAATGCAAGTAAAAACTCTGCCATGCAAATATTAAACCAAGATTCAGAAATGCTATGGCCTTCCCAGGGCCTCAGCTCATGTCAGATGGACTCAGGCGAAGTGGGAAACTGTCCGCTGGTCTGACCGATCAAAAATGTGAAATTATGGACACCGTGTCCAACGAGCTAAAGAGGAGCGGGACCATCCAGCTTGTTATCAGTGCACTGATCAAAGGCCAGCATCTATTATAGTATGGGGGTGCATTGTTGCACATGGCATGGGTAACTTGCACATTTGTGAAGACACCATTAATACTAAACAATAAATACAGGCTTTGGAGTGACATACACCAGACATCTTTGTCAGGGAACACCTTGCTGATTTCAGCAGAACAATGCCAAACACAACATACTGCACTTATTATAACAACATGACTCTGTAGTAAAAGAAGCTGGGTGCTAAACTGGCCTCACTGAAAATATTTGACACATGATGAAAAAAATGACAAAGGAGTCAGCGAAGTGTTGATCAGCAGAAAGCCAATATCAAGCAAGAATAGTAAAACATTTTGCCCTCAAACTATAGCAGCTTGTCATGTCAATTCCCAAGCGCTTTCAGAGTATTGTTAGCTTATAAAGCAGGCAGAAATTTATCCAAGTAACTGCCATAGTTGTTGAAGTAACTCGTCTCCATTGAAAGTGAGACGGGGGGACGGAAGGAAAGATGGGCGAAAACCAATCCGATATCTCCCTCACCATCTCATGGCGGGGGACAGTAATGCGCCAACTTTTTTGGAATTGGAGATGTACAATAATGAACCCACTACAAGGGAAAGTAGTCACGGAAACAGATTAATAATGATAGTGTCAATATGACACTCTTAACTTACCTTTGATCACCTGTAAATTCTCCTTTAAAGTGCAATGGATGAGTCATAGAATGATCACTCTTCAAAGACTGACAGCTGGGTACAGGTGACCCTGGTCTCTCGACCCGAACCCTGTAAATTAACATGGAGACAGAACATCCAGTTAAACTCATCCTCTTTCTGCAGCTCTAACTCACAGCACATGGAGACAGAGCTTCCAGTTAAACTCATCCTCTTACTGCAGCTCTAACTCACAGCACATGGAGACAGAGCTTCCAGTTAAACTCATCCTCTTACTGCAGCTCTAACTCACAGCACATGGAGACAGAGCTTCCAGTTAAACTCATCCACTTACTGCAGCATTAACTCACAACACATGGAGACGGAGCTTCCAGTTAAACTCATCCTCTTACTGCAGCTCTAACTCACAGTACATGGAGACAGAGCTTCCAGTTAAACTCATCCGCCTATTGCAGCTCTAACTCACAGCACATGGAGACAGAGCTTCCAGTTAAACTCATCCTCTTACTGCAGCTCTAACTCACAGCACATGGAGACAGAGCTTCCAGTTAAACTCATCCTCTTACTGCAGCTCTAACTCACAGCACATGGAGACAGAGCTTCCAGTTAAACTCATCCTCTTACTGCAGCTCTAACTCACAGCACATGGAGACAGAGCTTCCAGTTAAACTCATCCTCTTACTGCAGCTCTAACTCACAGCACATGGAGACAGAACTTCCACATAAACTCATCCTCTTACTGCAGCTCTAACGCACAGCACATGGAGACAGAGCTTCCAGTTAAACTCATCCTCTTACTGCAGCTCTAACTCACAGCACATGGAGACAGAGCATCCTGTTAAACTCATCCTCTTACTACAGCGCTAACTCACAGCACATGGAGACAGAGCTTCCAGTTAAACTCATCCACTTACTGCAGCTCGAACTCACAGCACATGGAGACAGAGCTTCTAGTTAAACTCATCATCGTACTGCAATCCCACCTTTTTGTTATCATTGGTATTTTCAACAACACAACATGATCATCACTATCCCCTGCCTTCATCAAGGGCCACAACACTGTACATAAATAAGATTCAACGTCCATTTTCAAACTCAACTTCGGTAATGACAAGCTTATTAAGCATACAAAATTTGACCCATGTAACGGACATAGTTTTTGAGGTAATTTGTCCATGGGTGCAAAAGAAAATTTCGACTGAACCTTTTTAGTAGATCACCAGACAAGTGGCTGCCCAAGAGCGGAACGCCCAAGTGGGTGTCGATGTGGGACGGGGTTTGCCCTGCCCGCAGGGGGGAACAGGAACCCGGCCCCCCCAATTTTTTATTTATTTTTTTTTTTTCAGAGGCTTTTACAAGCTTGCAATGCATTCTGGGAGTCAAACTGTGTATTATAAAAGTCTTTAAATCGCAGTTTTACACTTTTTCACTTCTGATACCTCGTTACATTCCAGAAATCAAACAAATCACAGGTTTTGTACTTCGGTGCTAATCTCTCCTTTTATTGACACCTTATTGCAAAGAGAGTCACATCTTTCCACCAGTTAAAAAATCGTAATTGAGGAATAAATATTTTAAACAGCAAAAAACACGTTCCCCTTCTAGTACTTATTGTTAAAATTGACATTTTCTATGATTTTAATTCACAACGGTTCTCCCAAAATTCCTGTATGCACTTTTATAATCCTCTGAGATTCCGGACTACAGTTTTCTTCATTAGTGGTATAAAAAAATGACTCAATGATAATGCTATGACTTAGACATTCTTCTGACTTTCGCTTTCTCTATTATTTTGATTATTTGCCTAGTATTAAGTACAACCCCATTTCCAGAAAAGTAGGGACACTGTAAAATGTAAATAAAAACAGAATGCAGTGATTTGAAAATCATTTAAACCCTATATTTAATTGAAAATAATTCAAAGACAACATGTAAAATGATGAAAATGAGAAATTTTATAGTTTTTTGAAAAAAAATCTGCTTATTTTGAATTTGATGTCAGCATTAAATTTCAAAAATGTTGGGAGAGGGCCTAGAAAAGAATGGAGAAGTTGAACGATGCCAAAAAAATATACACCTGGTGGAACATGTAACTGCAAATAAAGTCATTTAAACAAATATGGCGATGACATCACCTCTCAGGGAAGGACTACATGGGCACACAGTTCAACCTTTTAAAATATTGTTTCTTAATGTAAAATTGCAAAGAATTTGAGGATTTCATCCTCTACAGTATATAATATTATCAAAATATTTAGAGCATCCAGAGAAATCTCCTTACATCAGGAACAAAACCTAAAACCAATATTGAATGGCCATGATCTTCAGGCCCTCAGGCAGCAATGCCTCAAAAACAGATGGGATTCTGAAGTGGAAATAACTGCATTGGCTCAGGAACACTTCTGTAAACCATTGTCAGTGACACCATTTGTCGCTGCATCAACAAATGCAAGTTAAAACTCTGCCATGCAAATATTAAACCAAGATTCAGAAATGCTATGGCCTTCCCAGGGCCTCAGCTCATGTCAGATGGACTCAGGCGAAGTGGGAAACTGTCCGCTGGTCTGACCGATCAAAAATGTGAAATTATGGACACCGCGTCCTACGAGCTAAAGAGGAGCGGGACCATCCAGCTTGTTATCAGTGCACTGATCAAAGGCCAGCATCCATTATAGTATGGGGGTGCATTACTGCACATGGCATGGGTAACTTGCACATTTGTGAAGACACCATTAATGCTAAACAATAAATACAGGTTTTGGAGTTACATACACCAGAGACCTTTGACAGGGAACGCCTTGCTGATTTCAGCAGAACAATGCCAAACACAACATACTGCACGTATTATAACAACATGACTCTGTAGTAAAAGAAGCTGGGTGCTAAACTGGCCCCACTGAAAATATTTGACACATGATGAAAAAAATGACAAAGGAGTCTGCGAAGTGTTGATCAGCAGAAAGCCAATATCAAGCAAGAATAGTAAAACATTTTGCGTTCAAACTATAGCAGTTGGTCAGGTCAGTTCCCAAGCGCTTTCAGAGTATTGTTAGCTTATAAAGCAGGCAGAAATTTATCCAAGTAACTGCCATAGTTTCTGAAGTAACTCGTCTCCATTGAAAGTGTGACGGGGGGACGGAAGGAAAGATGGGTGAAACCCAATCGGATATCTCCCTCACCATCTCATGGCAAGGGACAGTAATGCGCCAACTTTTTTGGAATAGGACATTTACAATAATTAACCCACTACAAGGGAAACTGCTCAGGGAAACTGATTAATTATGATAGTGTCAATACGACACTCTGAACTTACCTTTGATCACCTGTAAATTCTCCTTTAAAGTGCAATGGATGATTCATAGAATGATCACTCTTCAAAGACTGACAGCTGGGTACAGATGACCCTGGTCTCTCGACCCGAACCCTGTAAATTAACATGGAGACAGAACATCCAGTTAAACTCATCCTCTTACTGCAGCATTAACTCACAGCACATGGAGACAGAGCTTCCAGTTAAACTCATCATCGTACTGCAGCTCTAACTCACAGCACATGGAGACAGAGCTTCCAGTTAAACTCATCCTCTTACTGCCGCTCTAACTCACAGCACATGGAGACAGAGCTTCCAGTTAAACTCATCCTCTTACTGCCGCTCTAACTCACAGCACATGGAGACAGAGCTTCCAGTTAAACTCATCATCGTACTGCAGCTCTAACTCACAGCACATGGAAACAGAGCTTCCGTTAAACTCGTCCTCTTACTGCCGCTCTAACTCACAGCACATGGAGACAGAGCTTCCAGTTAAACTCATCCTCTTACTGCAGCTCTAACTCACAGCATATGGAGACAGATCTTCCAGTTAAACTCATCCTCTTACTGCAGCACTAACTCACAGCACATGGAGACAGAGCTTCCAGTTAAACTCATCCTCTTACTGCAGCTCTAACTCACAGCACATAGAGACAGAGCTTCCAGTTAAACTCATCCTCTTACTGCAGCTCTAACTCACAGCACATGGAGACAGAGCTTCCAGTTAAACTCATCCTCTTACTGCAGCTCTAACTCACAGCACATGGAGACAGAGCTTCCAGTTAAACTCATCCTCTTACTGCAGCACTAACTCACAGCACATGGAGACAGAGCTTCCAGTTAAACTCATTCTCTTACTGCAGCTCTAACTCACAGCACATGGAGACAGAGCTTCCAGTAAAACTCATCCTCTTACTGCAGATGTAACCCACAGCATATGGAGACAGAGCTTCCAGTTAAACTCATCCTCTTACTGCAGCTCTAACTCACAGCACATAGAGACAGAGCTTCCAGTTAAACTCATCCTCTTACTGCAGCTCTAACTCACAGCACATGGAGACAGAGCTTCCAGTTAATCTCATCCTCTTACTGCAGCACTAACTCACAGCACATGGAGACAGAGCTTCCAGTTAATCTCATCCTCTTACTGCAGCACTAACTCACAGCACATGGAGACAGAGCTTCGAGTTAAACTCATCCTCTTACTGCAGCACTAACTCACAGCACATGGAGACAGAGCTTCCAGTTAAACTCATCCTCTTACTGCAGCTCTAACACACAGCACATGGAGACAGAGCTTCCAGTTAAACTCATCCTCTTACTGCAGCTCTAACTCACAGCACATGGAGACAGAGCTTCCAGCTAAACTCATCCTCTTACTGCAGCTCTAACTCACTGCACATGGAGACAGAGCTTCCAGCTAAACTCATCCACTTACTGCAGCTCTAACTCACAGCACATGGAGACAGAGCTTCCAGTTAAACTCATCCTCTTACTGCAGCATTAACTCACAGCACATGGAGACAGAGCTTCCAGTTAAACTCATCCACTTACTGCAGCTCTAACTCACAGCACATGGAGACAGAGCTTCCAGTTAAACTCATCCTCTTACTGCAGCTCTAACTCACAGCACATGGAGACAGAGTTTCCAGTTAAACTCATCCTCTAACTGCAGCCTTAACTCACAGCACATGGAGACAGTGCTTCCAGTTAAACTCATCCACTTACTGCAGCTCTACCTCACAGCACATGGAGACAGAGCTTCTAGTTAAACTCATTGTCGTACTGCAATCCCACCTTTTTGTTATCATTTGTATTTTCAGCAACACAACATGATCATCACTATCCCCTGCCTTCATCAAGGGCCACAACACCGTCAATAAATATGCTTCAACGTCCATTTTCAAACTCAGCTTAGGTAATGACAAGCTTATTAAGCATACAAAATTTGACCCATTAACTCTCACAGTTTTTGAGGTAATTTGTCCATGGGTGCAAGTGAGAAAAAAATTTCGACTGAACCTTTTAGTAGATCACCAGACAAGTGGCTGCCCGAGGCGGAACGCCCGAGTGGGGGCGGTGTGGGATGGGGTTTGCCCTGACAGCTGGGGGAGAACAGGATCCCCCAATTTTTTTTTTTTTTTTTTTTTCAGATGCTTTTAGAAGCTTTCAATGCATTCTGAGAGTCCAACTGTGTATTATAAAAGTCTTTAAATCACAGTTTTATACTTTTTCACTTCTGATATCTCGTTACATTCCAGAAATCAAACAAATCACAGGTTTTGTACTTCTGTGCTAATCTCTCCTTTTACTGACACCTTATTGCAAAGAGCGTCACATCCATCCACCTTTTATGAAATCGTATATTTAGGAATAAATATTATAAACAGCAAAAACACGTTCTCCTTGTAGTACTTATTGTTAAAATTGACATTTTATATGATTTTAATTGACTAGTGTTCTCCCAAAATTCCTGTATGCACTTTTATAATCCTCTGAGATTCCTGACTACAGTTTTCTTCATTAGTGGTATAAAAAATGACTCCATGATAATGCTATGACTTAGACACTCTTTTGACTTGTGCTTTCTCTATTATTTTGATTATTTGCCTAGGATTAAGTACAACCCCATTTCCAGAAAAGTAGGGACACTGTGTAAAATGTAAATAAAAACAGAATGCAATGATTCGAAAATCATTTAAACCCTATATTTAATTGAAAATAGTGAAAAGACAACATGTAAAATGATGAAAATGAGAAATTTTAAAAAATCTCCTCAGGGCTCTGAAGTCTCACGCAATGAGTGTGATTGTCACTCATTTCAGTCGGATGTCACGCACTTCCGCCACAAATAGTATTTCTCACGCAAAAAAAAAAAAAATTAAAACTAAAACAATTTCCAACAGTTGGTCTATATGCGCAGCAGCACCGCTATAACTGAGGAAACCGGCAGGAATCAAACACGTCTCCCCTGGAGTTCTCGGTGGCAGCTTGCCACCTGCCAGCCAATCAAAAAAAGGAAAGGGGCTACCCCATAAGATAATAGCACTATCGTATCTGGGTAATATTTGGGGAAACGACCAATGAAAAAAAAAAAAACCCACAGTTATCCTGGAATTATTTACGTGATCCTGCTACAACAAGGTTGTGAAAGCTGCATTATTCATTCACTAACGGTGGAAAACGGGCAGAAGTGTATAAAGTACTGGAAAAAAATAACTAAGTAAAAGTAGAAGCACCATAACTGAAAGTTACTTTGGTAAAAGATGAAGTCGCCCATGAGAAAATTTCTTGAGCAAATGGCCTAAAGTAGCTCACATTAAACGTACCAAAAGTATTTTGCGAAAAAATTTACTTAAGTATCAGAAGTGCAAGTACAAGTACAAAGTATTTTTCATTGTACGCATAGTAAGAAGAAAAGCAATCACTGTTTGCTCTCTCCTTGTGCTCTTTAATCAATTTTCAGGTGAATGAAAGATACAGTATTCAAAAAACAAACAGGCAGTCTCTCCTTAATATACTTCGTCTTTGAGTTTACTGGCAGTTTAAAAACCACTCTAATTAATAGTAGAATGACATAGTATCAATAACATGTCTAATTTTTGCTTCAGAAAACTGATTTTTCTTAACTACTGATTGGGATACTATTGTAGCTGTAGCTGAAGTGCCTGCTGCGAAGGACAACGATTATTTCTAGGGATGCACCGATACCACTTTTTTAAAAACCGATACGAGTACGAGTATTTCATTTTGTGTACTTGCCGATATCGAGTACCGATACCGATATTGCTGAAATGTTTTCCAGGAAAATACAATGACAATTTCGGAGTACAGGTTTTCTTTTTATAACAAGCCCAAAAGAGGCCAATATCAAACGATTCACGTATGGCTATTTCCAAAAAAAAAAAAAAAAAAAAAAAAAAGAGTAGGCCTAACTGCTAATCTTTCTGTTTTTAGGCCTGACAAAAAGCCTTTGAACTAGCACTGCCATCAAATGAGGCAAAACATTACTGAAGCTAGACAAATGAAAAGTAAACTTGCTGCATAGGCAAGGTAACACACCCAACTTCATAAAAAGTCAGTAGAACTATTAATTGCAACAGATAGTTTCAACACACATTCATAGGCATTCTCAATCCAACTAAAGTCAATAATAGCTTTCAAAGCAAACAAGGCATCACTTAAAGTGTGTGGTATCGCCATATTTCAATTACACAAATGACAAATGAAAAAGATTCAACTTAACCACAACTAAAATGTTTAAGGTAACCATATGTTACTAATATATTTGTCGTAAACTAAGAAGATTCACAATTCTAAGTCTGTGTGTGTGTGATTGTGGGTGTGTGCTTGTGCGAGCTCGGCTTGTTTGTAAATATTCAATAACTGATCCGGGTGTGCCATCTAGTGATAGAATATTGTAATTGTGTGCATAAATTTGCAGCTCCATGTCCGCTGGCTGAAGCATCTGCACAAAACGCTTAAGAAACCCTGCCGAGCGCTGTTGTTCTTCTTGAACACACCGCATCCAGATAATCCTTAAGTGATGAATTATATACATATTTTAATTTGTAACAAGTAGTGAAGTGGCCAGTGTCAAAGTAACAAAGAAAAAGTATACTTTTTATCTTTTAAATGTAGTAGAGTAGAAGTCCCGGTTTAAAAAAAAAAAAAAAACTCGAGTAAAGTACAAATCCTCAAAAACTACTTAAGTACTGTAAACGAAGTTGCCTACATGTACTTCTTTTGCTATACACCTCTTGTGTGTATCTTGCCGTATGCCAGCATGTGATGTGATGACTATAAAGCTCTCTTTCATATTTTTTTTTAACTGCTGTCTCCCCCAGACATAGAAGTCAGATAGTACAACATACTGTAGCCTATGCGACCCGTGAGCAGGCAGTTACCTCGCGTCTTACATGAAGTGGTATCGGTTAAGTGGTATCGGCAAATGTGGGCCACGCAATCTGCGTATATTAACGAGGTGTCGGACAGATACCCGATACTGGTATCGGTATCGATGCATCACTAATTATTTCCGTAGCAAGAGATTTTTTTATTTTATTTATTTTTTTAACTGCTGGATATATATTATGGGCAAGTATATTGAGCAGTTTGCACATCATGCTTAGCTGAGGAGTTTTATTCAGGCAACTCCTGAAAAAGAGGGATTGGAGTGAACTCGTCCATAATATTCTAAACCTTGTTCGGCTTGCTTGTCAATATTCAATAACTGATCCGGGAGTGCCATCTAGTGATATAATATTGTAACTGCGTGCATAAATTTGCAGCTCCATGTCCGCTGGCGGACACATCTGCACAAAGCGCTAATGATACCCTGCTGAGCACCGCTGTTCTTCTCGAACACGCCAAATCCAGATAATCCTTAAATGATGAATAAAATTCCTATTTTAATGTGAAACGAGTCACTAAGTTGCCAGTGTCAAAGTAACGAAGTGAAAGTATACTTTTTTATCTTTTAAATGTAGTAGAGTAAAAGCCCCGGTTTAAAAAAAATCTTAAGTAAATTACAAATCCTCAAAAAAAAAAAAAAAAAACTAGCCTCGTAAGTACTGTAACGAAGTACATGTACTTTACTATGCACCTTTGAAAACGGCAGTAGCCCGTCATGCACCCCCAGAGAAAATCTCACTCTAGCGGCATTAAAAACAGACCTTCTTCCTCTTTGCCTGCTCTTCGGTCAGCCGAAAATAACAATTTTGTCTGCCTCAGTGTTCTCGCATTTTTTTACATCAGTCTCAGGCTAGCATATGGTCTCCCTTCACAACAATGATCCAATTGAACTCTCTCTACATAAGACTCGCCATAATGAGTTTATCCGTTTACCTCAACCTGAGCTGCTCTTGATTCATGAGCGAAAGCCCCTGAATTTAAAACGCACAGTGACGTGATAGCCTACACAACCACTATGAGGATCTGGGATCTCTCTCTCTCTCTCTCTCTCTCTCACACACACACATAAAAAAAGGATTTGCTGAATAAACGAGCACAATGAGCGGAAAAATAGGTGGGGTAAAAAAGGAAAATGCAGGGACAATTAACTCGAGGTCCGGGCCTCGGTGTCCTCAATAATGGTTCTGACCATGAGTATTTGTCCGCAGATTATCACCTTCTTTTCACTGAGAAACAAGACTCGGTGCAACCTAGTATCTGGCTGGGCAGCGGAGTGCTGTATGAGAATGTGCGCCCAAGAAAAGGGTGCTAAATGAGGCAAAGCTCATTCTGTTATATGAAGTGCAAGTTTAGTAATGAGCTGGAGTTGATAAATTATTTACAAAGTGGGTGAGGAGAGTGGGAGAGTGAGAGTGTGAAAGTGTGTTTACATAAAGCGTTATTCGATATTGGTGATGGTTGAATATGGTTAACTATGTGACCAAAAAATTGAAATGCAATTAATTTTAATGAATTGATTACCTATTGAAAGCTCTCGAAAAGGCCTTGTAGTTGACACCAACATCATGAGAATTGGCCAAGAAATAAGTTTTGAAATTTTATAGTGCCCCCAAATATCGAATTGTTGGTATTTATTTCAGTCCCTGCGGATAAAGAAAAAAAATGCGTGTTGCAAAGTGAGCAATTTAAGTCAGTTTTACCTTAAATATGGTAGACAGTCAAAGAAATGATACAAGCAATGTTTAAAAAAATGCAGTAAAATACAAGAATTCAGGAAAGAAAGCATGAACGATTTTCATAAGCGACAGTTACAGCCTGACCAAGTATTGCACTTTGTCACATAGCTAATATGATAACAAAGGTGTATAAACTACTGGGAAAAAAAGTTACGAAAAAGTAAAAGTACCATTAATGAAAGTTACTTTGGTAAGAGTTGAAGTCACCCATAAGAAAATGATTTGAGTAAAAATCTTAACGTAGCTCACATTAAATGTACTTAAGTACCAAAAGTATCTTGTGAAAAAATATAATTAAGTATCAAAAGTGCAAGTTCAAAGTATTTTTCATAGCACGCATAGAAAGAAGCAAAGCAACCACGCATTGTTCTCTCCTTGTGCTCTTTAAATAATTTTCAGGTGAATGAAAGATACAGTATTTAAAAAACAAACTGGCAGTCTCTCCTTTATACATTTCTTCTTCTTCTTTGAGTTTACTGGCAGATTAAAAACCCAAAATAATTGACTGTAATTAATAGAATTACATGGTATCAATACTATGTTGAATTTTTGCTTCAGAAAACTGCTTATTCTGAACATCTAATTGGGATATCATATATATATATATATATATATATATATATATATATATATATATAATTTTTAAGATGATTTTTTTAACTACTATGGGCAAGTATATTGCGCAGTTTGCACATCAGGCTTAGCTGAGGAGTTAAATTAAGGCAAGTCCTAAAAAACAGGTACTGGAGTGAACTCGTCCATATTCTAAGAGTTCGGCTTGCTTGTGAATATTCAATAACTGATCCGGGTCTGCCATCTAGTGATATAATAGTGTAACTGCGTGCATAAATTTGGAGCTCCATGTCCGTTGGCAAACACATCTGCACAAAGCGGCAAAGATACCCTGCCGAGCACCGTTGCTCTTCTCGAACACGCCAAATCCAGATAATCCTTAAATGATGAATTACATTCATATTTTAATGTGTAACGAGAAAAGAAGTGGCCAGTGTCAAAGTAACAAAGTGAAAGTATACTTTATAATCTTTTAAATGTGGTAGAGTAAAAGTAAAAGTCCCGGTTTAAAAAAAAAAAACTCAAGTAAAGTACAAATAGGCCTACTCAAAAAAAAAAAAACTACTTCAGTATTGTAACGCAAGTACATGTACACCTCTGTATGATAATGTATCCCAAATCCCTTTATTGTACCCGTTTTCTCTCGTATCGGTTGCGAGATTCAATAGAAGGCTAAAGGAAATGATTCTTCTTTCACTCTAGATTGGTTCGGTTTGTTTCAGTCCTCCATGCTTATTTTCTTTGGCACCGGCTGTGAGATTCCACAGAGACGGAGGAATGTAACACATCGTACCAATGTAACGTAATAGAATCGTAACAATGGTTGGAACGTGTTTTTAATTTCCCTATTCAACCTCGCAACCGATACTGTCGTCCATGCTTGGTAACTGTCTTATCGGTTGCGAGATTGAATAGGAAAATAAAAAACACATTCCGACCATTGTTATGATTCTTTCACGCTAGATTGGTACGATGTGTTACATTCCTCCGTCTCTATGGAATCTCACAACCGGTGCCAAAGAAAATAAGCATGGAGGACTGAAACAAACCGAACCAATCTAGAGTGAAAGAAGATTAGCCTAATAATGGTCGGATTGTGCTCATAATCAAAAATCGAATGGAACTTTTTAAAAGACCGGGATGCTAGCTAGGGCGAGCGCAGCATATGCATCTGCTATATTAAGATTTATATTGAAACCATCAGACTGTCAGACACGAACTTATATTAAAACCCTGTCCGACTTACGGACACGTAGACCCTGCTTCGAAGCGTCTCCGTGTCCGACAGTCGGATGGTTTTCAATAATTCATAATTCACTTTTTAACTTTTTTTCAAGACAAGAACCTCACGCAAGAGAATAAAACTAGGTAGCTAACTTAATTTGAGCAGCACCGATTTCGGACACGTAGACACTGCGAACAAACACCGTAGCCTGCTGTAACCCTAAACAAACAAACACAACTGTGACTTGGCAAACTTAATTTTCGAGCAACATCGCGGACCGCAGAAGCCCTAAACAAACAAACACGTACTGTGACTTAACTCATGAAATGCCCCGGCTTTTAAATGGGTGAACTTTTTTCAAGCCATGAATTTGAATGGTCTGACTTCACCTAGGCACACATTAAATAAGTCAGCAAAGTGAAAATTTCACTTAGGTTCTAGAGACAAATCCAAAATCCACCGACGGCAAAGAACTCCAGTCAAATCCAAAATCCAGCTACAGTAGATGCTCCGTTTCAATTCCGAAATCCTCCAACGGCAGAGTCTGCCGGTGCTGCCGCAAAGCGTCAATGCCGAAATCCAAGACCCATGTAGCCCATTTATAATGCACAGGCCAGTAGTTGGACAGCCAATCGTTGAAGTTCTTCCCCGCCGGCCGACCAATCGCTGAACTTCTTCCCCGCCGGCCAGCCAATCGTCAGCCAACCAATCGTTTAAGTTTTTCTCCGCCGGCCGACCAATCGCTGAACTTCCTCCCCGCCGGCCAGCCAATCGTCAGCCAACCAATCGATTAAGTTTTTCTCCGCCGGCCGACCAATCGCTGAACTTCTTCCCTGCCAGCCAGCCAATCGTTGAACTTGATCACTCACTCACTCAGTCACTCAGGTACTCAGCGACATTCCCGTTTGTAGGGGCCTGGCCGCTGCTCGGCCCAGAACAAAAATACCGAGGACATGACCTCGGTGTCCTCTATGGTAGTTACGGCCCTGCATGGGCATACAGTTCAACCTTGTAAAATATTGTTTCTGTGATGGCTGGTGTTTCGAGACGCCAAAAGCAGCGGCCGAAACGAAAGGAAGTCCAGCAGTATAAGAGCGACAAACCGACAAAATGGGAGAGAGAGACTCGCGCTTCCAACCGACAAAGATCTAGTCCGGGTACAAAAGGAAGCAACGCCAGCAGGACTGAAACAAAATAAAGGGAAAACCTCCGCTACCGAGATCAAAAGATTCAGCATCAGACGGTGCACAGAAAGAGGGAAATAAAGAGAGAAAGATTCCCTTGCTAACAAGCACTTTCCTCCTTGCAACTAATTCCTCAAACAATTCTCTAGCTAGACACCTTACCAGCTAAAGTGCAAACAAAACACTGACACGCTAGCAAAGGCGGCAAGGTGGAACTTGGGTTTAAACAGAGTCCGGGCGCCGCCCACAATTAATGCAAGCTGGCCAAAGAATCCGATTGTGGGCAAAACGAACCTCTCCCGGATGAGAGTAACAAAGAAAGCTTGCCAGTCTCCAAAAACCATGAAAGTTTCTCAATGTAAAATTGCAAAGAATTTGAGGATATCATCCTCTACAGAACATAATATCAAAAAATTTTGAGCATCCAGAGTAATCTCCTTACATAAGGGACAAAACCTAAAACCAATATTGAATGGCCATGATCTTCAGGCCCTCAGGCAGCAATGCCTCAAAAACAGATGGGACTCTGAAGTGGAAATAACTGCATTGGCTCAGGAACATTTCTGTAAACCTTTGCCAGTGACACCATTTGTCGCTGCATCAACAAATGCAAGTAAAAACTCTGCCATGCAAATATTAAACCAAGATTCAGAAATGCTATGGCCTTCCCAGGGCCTCAGCTCATGTCAGATGGACTCAGGCGGAAGTGGGGAAACTGTCCGCTGGTCTGACCCATCAAAATGTGAAATTATGGACACCGCGTCCTACGAGCTAAAGAGGAGCGGGACCATCCAGCTTGTTATCAGTGCACTGATCAAAGGCCAGCATCTATTATAGTATGGGGGTGCATTACTGCACATGTCATGGGTAACTTGCACATTTGTGAAGACACAATTAATGCTAAACAATAAATACAGTTTTTGGAGTTACATACACCAGACATCTTTGTCAGGGAACGCCTTGCTGATTTCAGCAGAACAATGCCAAACACAACATACTGCACGTATTATAACAACATGACTCTGTAGTAAAAGAAGCTGGGTGCTAAACTGGCCCCACTGAAAATATTTGACACATGATGAAAAAAATGACAAAGGAGTCTGCGAAGTGTTGATCAGCAGAAAGCCAATAGCAAGCAAGAATAGTAAAACATTTTGCGCTCAAACTATAGCAGCTTGTCATGTCAGTTCCCAAGCGCTTTCAGAGTATTGTTAGCTTATAAAGCAGGCAGAAATTTATCCAAGTAACTGCCAAAGTTGTTGAAGTAACTCATCTCCATTGAAAGTGAGAAGGGGGGACGGAAGGAAAGATGGGCGAAAACCAATCCGATATCTCCCTCACCATCTCATGGCGGGGGGGACAGTAATGCCAACTTTTTTGGAATTGAGATGTACAATAATGAACCCACTACAAGGGAAAGTAGTCAGGGAAACTGATTAATTATGATAGCGTCAATATGACACTCTTAACTTACCTTTGATCACCGGAAAATTCTCCTTTAAAGTGCAATGGATGATTCATTGAATGATCACTCTTCAAAGACTGACAGCTGGGTACAGGTGACCCTGGTCTCTCGACCCGAACCCTGTAAATTAACATGGAGACAGAACATCCAGTTAAACTCATCCTCTTTCTGCAGCTCTAACTCACAGCACATGGAGACAGAGCTTCCAGTTAAACTCATCCTCTTACTGCAGCTCTAACTCACAGCACATGGAAACAGAGCTTCCAGTTAAACTCATCCTCTTACTGCAGCTCTAACTCACAGCACATGGAGACAGAGCTTCCAGTTAGACTCATCCGCTGACTGCAGCATTAACTCACAGCACATGGAGACAGAGCTTCCAGTTAAACTCATCCTCTTACTGCAGCACTAACTCACAGCACATGGAGACAGAGCTTCTAGTTAAACTCACCCACTTACTGTAGCTGTAACTCACAGCACATGGAGACAGAGCTTCCAGGTAGACTCATCCGCTGACTGCAGCATTAACTCACAGCACATGGAGACAGAGCTTCCAGTTAAACTCATCCTCTTACTGCAGCACTAACTCACAGCACATGGAGACAGAGCTTCTAGTTAAACTCATCCGCTTACTGCAGCTCTAACTCACAGCACATGGAGACAGAGCTTCCAGTTAAACTCATCCACTTACTGCAGCTCTAACACACAGCACATGGAGACAGAGCTTCAAGTTAAACTCATCCTCTCACTGCAGCTCTAACTCAAAGCACATGGAGACAGATCTTCCAGTTAAACTCATCCTCCTACTGCAGCTGTAACTCACAGCACATGGAGACAGAGCTTCAAGTTAAACTCATCCTCTTACTGCAGCTCTAACTCACAGCACATGGAGACAGAGCTTCCAGTTAAACTCATCCTCTAACTGCAGCATTAACTCACAGCACATGGAGACAGAGCTTCCAATTAAACTCATCCGCTTACTGCAGCATTAACTCACAGTACAGGGAGACAGAGCTTCCAGTTAAACTCATCCTCTAACTGCAGCAAAAACTCACAGCACATGGAGACAGAGCTTCCAGTTAAACTCATCCTCTTACTGCAGATCGAACTCACAGCACATGGAGACAGAGCTTCCAATTAAACTCATCCGCTTACTGCAGCATTAACTCACAGCACATGGAGACAGAGCTTCCAGTTAAACTCATCCTCTTACTGCAGCTCTAACTCTCAGCACATGGAGACAGAGCTTCCAGTTAAACTCATCCTCTTACTGCAGCTCTAACTCACAGCACATGGAGACAGAGCTTAACTGGAAGCTTAACAGAGCTCTTACTGCAGATCTAACTCACAGCACATGGAGACAGAGCTTCCAGTAAAACTCATCCCCTTACTGCAGCTCTAACTCACAGCATATGGAGACAGAGCTTCCAGTTAAACTCATCCCCTAACTGCAGCTCTAACTCACAGCACATGGAGACAGAGCTTCCAGTTAAACTCATCCTCTTACTGCAGCTCTAACTCACAGCACATGGAGACAGAGCTTCTAGTTAAGCTCATCCTCTTACTGCAGCTCTAACTTACAGCACATGGAGACAGAGCTTCCAGTTAAACTCATCCACTTACTGCAGCTCTAACTCACAGCACATGGAGACAGAGCTTCCAGTTAAAGTCATCCTCTAACTGCAGCCGTAACTCAAAGCACATGGAGACAGAGCTTCCAGTTAAACTCATCCACTTTCTGCAGCTCTAACTCACAGCACATGGAGACAGAGCTTCCAGTTAAACTCATCCTCTTACTGCAGCTCTAACTCACAGAACATGGAGACCGAGCTTCCAGTTAAACTCATCCTCTTACTACAGCTCTAACTCACAGCACATGGAGACAGAGCTTCCAGTTAAACTCATCCTCTTACTGCAGCACTAACTCACAGCACATGGAGACAGAGCTTCCAGTTAAACTCATCCGCTTACTGCAGCTCTAACTCACAGCACATGGAGACAGAGCTTCCAGTGAAACTCCTCCACTTACTGCAGCTCTAACTAACAGCACATGTAGACAGAGCTTCAAGTTAAACTCATCCTCTTACTGCAGCTCTAACTCACAGCACATGGAGACAGAGCTTCCAGTTAAACTCATCCTCTAACTGCAGCATTAACTCACAGCACATGGAGACAGAGCTTCCAATTAAACTCATCCGCTTACTGCAGCATTAACTCACAGTACAGGGAGACAGAGCTTCCAGTTAAACTCATCCTCTAACTGCAGCAAAAACTCACAGCACATGGAGACAGAGCTTCCAGTTAAACTCATCCTCTTACTGCAGATCGAACTCACAGCACATGGAGACAGAGCTTCCAATTAAACTCATCCGCTTACTGCAGCATTAACTCACAGCACATGGAGACAGAGCTTCCAGTTAAACTCATCCTCTTACTGCAGCTCTTACTCTCAGCACATGGAGACAGAGCTTCCAGTTAAACTCATCCTCTTACTGCAGCTCTAACTCACAGCACATGGAGACAGAGCTTCCAGTAATACACATCCTCTCACTGCAGCTCTAACTCACAGCACATGGAGACAGAGCTTCCAGTTAAACTCATCCCCTAACTACAGCTCTAACTCACAGCACATGGAGACAGAGCTTCCAGTTAAACTCATCCTCTTACTGCAGCTCTAACTCACAGCACATGGAGACAGAGCTTCTAGTTAAGCTCATCCTCTTACTGCAGCTCTAACTCACAGCACATGGAGACAGAGCTTCCAGTTAAACTCATCCACTTACTGCAGCTCTAACTCACAGCACATGGAGACAGAGCTTCCAGTTAAACTCATCCTCTAACTGCAGCCGTAACTCACAGCACATGGAGACAGAGCTTCCAGTTAAACTCATCCACTTTCTGCAGCTCTAACTCACAGCACATGGAGACAGAGCTTCCAGTTAAACTCATCCTCTTACTGCAGCTCTAACTCACAGCACATGGAGACAGAGCTTCCAGTTAAACTCATCCTCTTACTGCAGCTCTAACTCACAGCACATGGAGACAGAGCTTCCAGTTAAACTCATCCGCTTACTGCAGCTCTAACTCACAGCACATGGAGACAGAGCTTCCAGTTAAACTCATCCACTTACTGCAGCTCTAACTAACAGCACATGGAGACAGAGCTTCCAGTTAAACTCATCCACTTACTGCAGCTCTAACTAACAGCACATGGAGACAGAACTTCCACTTAAACTAATCCTCTTGCTGCAGCTCTAACTCACAGCACATGGAGACAGAGCTTCCAGTTAAACTCATCCTCTTACTGCAGCACTAACTCACAGCACATGGAGACAGAGCTTCCAGTTAAACTCATCCTCTTACTGCAGCTCTAACTCAAAGCACATGGACACAGAGCTTCCAGTTAAACTCATCCTCTTACTGCAGCACTAACTCACAGCACACATGGACACAGAGCTTCCAGGCAGCTCTAACAGAGCTTCCAGTTAAACTCATCCACTTACTGCAACTCTAACTAACAGCACATGGAGACAGAGCTTCCAGTTAAACTCATCCACTTACTGCAGCTCTAACTAACAGCACATGGAGACAGAACTTCCACTTAAACTAATCCTCTTACTGCAGCTCTAACTCACAGCACATGGAGACAGAGCTTCCAGTTAAACTCATCCACTTACTGCAGATCTAACTCACAGCACATGGAGACAGAGCTTCCAGTTAAACTCATCCACTTACTGCAGATCTAACTCACAGCACATGGAGACAGATCTTCCAGTTAAACTCATCCTCCAACTGGAGCTGTAAGTCACAGCACATGGAGACAGAGATTCCAGTTAAACTCATCCGCTTACTGCAGTTCTAACTCACAGCACATGGAGACAGAGCTTCCAGTTAAACTCATCCTCTTACTGCAGCTCTAACTCACAGCACTTGGAGACAGAGCTTCCAGTTAAACTCATCCTCTAACTGCAGCCTTAACTCACAGCACATGGAGACAGAGCTTACAGTTAAACTCATCCACTTACTGCAGCTCTAACTCACAGCACATGGAAACAGAGCTTCCAGTTAAACTCCTCCTCTTACTGCAGCTCTAACTCACAGCACTTGGAGACAGAGCTTCCAGTTAAACTCCTCCTCTTACTGCAGCTCTAACTCACAGCACATGGAGACAGAGCTTCCAGTAAAATTCATCCTCTTACTGCAGCTCTAACTCACAGCACATGGAGACAGAGCTTCCAGTTAAACTCATCCTCTTACTGCAGCCTTAACTCACAGCACATGGAGACAGAGCTTACAGTTAAACTCATCCACTTACTGTAGCTCTAACTCACAGTACATGGAGACAGAGCTTCCAGTTAAACTCATCCTCTTACTGCAGCATTAACTCACAGCACATGGAGACAGAGCTTCGGGTTAAACTCATCCTCTTACTGCAGCTCTAAATCACAGCACATGGAGACAGAGCTTCCAGTTAAACTCATCCGCCTATTGCAGCTGTAACTCACAGCACATGGAGACAGAGCTTCCAGTTAAACTCATCCTCTTACTGCAGCTCTAACTCACAGCACATGGAGACAGAGCTTCCAGTAAAACTCATCCTCTAACTGCAGCTCTAACTCACAGCACATGGAGACAGAGCTTCCAGTAAAACTCATCCTCTTACTGCAGCTCTAACTCACAGCACATGGAGACAGAGCTTCCAGTTAAACTCATCCTCTTAATGCAGCTCTAACTCACAGCACATGGAGACAGAGCTTCCAGTTAAACTCATTCTCTTACTGCAGCTCTAACTCACAGCACATGGAAACAGAGCTTCCAGTTAAACTCATCCTCTTACTTCAGCTCTAACTCACAGCACATGGAGACAGAGCTTCCAGTTAAACTCATCCTCTTACTGCAGCTCTAACTCACAGCACATGGAGACAGAGCTTCCAGTTCAACTCATCCACTTACTGCAGCATTAACTCACAGCACATGGAAACAGAGCTTCCAATTAAACTCATCCGCTTACTGCAGCATTAACTCACAGCACATGGAGACAGAGTTTCCAGTTAAACTCCTCCTCTTACTGCAGCTCTAACTCACAGCACATGGAGACAGAGCTTCCAGTTAAATTCATCCTCTTACTGCAGCTCTAACTCACAGCACATGGAGACAGAACTTCCAGTTAAACTCATCCTCTAACTGCAGCCTTAACTCACAGCACATGGAGACAGAGCTTACAGTTAAACTCATCCACTTACTGCAGCTCTAACTCACAGCACATGGAAACAGAGCTTCCAATTAAACTCATCCGCTTACTGCAGCATTAACTCACAACACATGGAGACAGAGCTTCCAGTTAAACTCATCCTCTTACTGCAGCTCTAACTCACAGCACATGGAGACAGAGCTTCCAGTAAAACTCATCCTCTAACTGCAGCTCTAACTCACAGCACATAGAGACAGAGCTTCCAGTTAAACTCATCCGCTTACTGCAGCATTAACTCACAGCACACGGAGACAGAGCTTCCAGTAAAACTCATCCTCTAACTGCAGCTCTAACTCACAGCAGATGGAAACAGAGCTTCCAATTAAACTCATCCACTTACTGCAGCATTAACTCACAGCATATGTAGACAGAGATTCCAGTTAAACTCATCCACTTACTGCAGCTCTAACTCACAGCACATGGAGACAGAGCTTCCAGTTAAACTCATCCTCTAACTGCAGCCTTAACTCACAGCACATGGAGACAGAGCTTCCAGTTAAACTCATCCACTTACTGCAGCTCTAACTCACAGCACATGGAGACAGAGCTTCCAGTTAAACTCATCCACTTACTGCAGTTCTACCTCACAGCACATGGAGACAGAGCTTCTAGTTAAACTCATCCACTTACTGTAGCTCTAACTCACAGCACATGGAGACAGAGCTTCTAGTTAAACTCATCCACTTACTGTAGCTCTAACTCACAGCACATGGAGACAGAGCTTCTAGTTAAACTCATCCTCTTGCTGCAGCTCTAACTCACAGCACATGGAGACAGAGTTTCCAGTTAAACTAATCCTCTTACTGCAGCTCTAACACACAGCACATGGAGGCAGAGCTTCCAGTTAAACTCATCCTCTTACTGCAGCTCTAACTCACAGCAAATGGAGACAGAGCTTCCAGTTAAACTCATCCTCTTACTGCAGCTCTAACTCACAGCACATGGAGACAGAGCTTCCAGTTAAACTCATCCTCTTACTGCAGCTCTAACTCACAGCACATGGAGACAGAGCTTCCAGTTAAACTCATCCACTTACTGTAGCTCTAACTCACAGCACATGGAGACAGAGCTTCTAGTTAAACTCATCCACTTACTGTAGCTCTAACTCACAGCACATGGAGACAGAGCTTCCAGTTAAACTCATCCACTTACTGCAGCTCTAACTCACAGCACATGGAGACAGAGCTTCCAGTTAAACTCATCCTCTTACTGCAGCTCTAACTCACAGCACATGGAGACAGAGCTTCCAGTTAAACTCATCCTCTTACTGCAGCTCTAACTCACAGCACATGGAGACAGAGCTTCCAGTTAAACTCATCCTCTTACTGCAGCTCTAACTCACAGCACATGGAGACAGAGCTTCCAGTTAAACTCATCCACTTACTGTAGCTCTAACTCACAGCACATGGAGACAGAGCTTCTAGTTAAACTCATCCACTTACTGTAGCTCTAACTCACAGCACATGGAGACAGAGCTTCCAGTTAAACTCATCCACTTACTGCAGCTCTAACTCACAGCACATGGAGACAGAGCTTCCAGTTAAACTCATCCTCTTACTGTAGCTCTAACTCACAGCACATGGAGACAGAGCTTCCAGTTAAACTCATCCTCTTACTGCAGTACTAACTCACAGCACATTAAATACAGATTTTTGAGTACCTCTCTCCGGCAGTGTGGAGGCCCCCATCTTCAGGATCTGGCTCCCCTTTGAGACTCATTTTAGAAGCAGAGCCCCCGTCAACCTAGAGTGGAACATACACAAAGGAGATATGAAATTAGCCCACCTGTAAACGCACAACAAGACCATTTTGTGCACTGAACATACAGAAGCCCTTATACACATATGCATGATAGACAGTGTGAAGGCACTGTTCTGTTCAATTCAAATCACTGGTTTTCTTTGGAGTTTATGTCTGGGACAGTCCCGGACAGAGTGTGGATTTGCACGTTTGCGTCCTGGCCCAGAAGTACCTCGGGTGGTTATGGCAGCCCAGGACAATCAGCAGAACTCTGGCGGCGTGAGGGGTAACTATCACAGTTCCCCCCCCCACCTCCCCGAACCTCATCTCCGCCCCGCCATGTCTTTCATGCATGAAACTGGACCTAAAACTCATCTATTTACATTTTCTGACACTATAGTCATGTCAAACCCTTCTCATATATTCCACATACGACTATGCAATACTTATGGGCTCATAACCAAAATTGGCTTATATCATAATCCAGTTTAAGAGCTTTTCATTACAACTGCATCATATTAGTACATATTCACATCATGTTTAGTCTTATTATTCTCAGGGGAATCCAAGGAGTTGAATGGAGTATGTTTCATTCCCATTGAAATTATGGTTCATTCCCTTTTGGAAACTCCAACAATCCCAAACAATCCATTCTGGGGAGATCGTAGCCGATCTCTCCCCGCGCACGTCAGTGCGTGTGTAGTTGCCTCTTTACCATATAGTCAGGGAAGATTGTATCCGATCTCTCCCCGCGCACGTCAGTGCGTGTGTAGTTGCCTCTTTACCATATAGTCAGGGAAGATCGTATCCAATCTCTCCCCGCGCATGTCAGTGCGTGTGTAGTTGCCTCTTTACCATATAGTCAGGGAAGATCGTATCCGATCTCTCCCCGCGCATGTCAGTGCGTGTGTAGTAGCCTCTTTACCATATAGTCAGGGAAGATCGTATCCGATCTCTTCCCGCGTACGTCAGTGCGTGTGTAGTTGCCTCTTTACCATATAGTCTGGGAAGATCGTATCCGATCTCTCCCCGCGCATGTCAGTGCGTGTGTAGTTGCCTCTTTACCATATAGTCAGGGAAGATCGTATCCGATCTCTCCCCGCGCACGTCAGTGCGTGTGTAGTAGCCTCTTTACCATATAGTCAGGGAAGATCGTATCCGATCTCTCCCCGCGTACGTTAGTGCGTGAGTAGCCTCTTTAATTATGGAAGATCGCAGCCGACTTCCCACACGTGCATCTCTATGCCGTGTGTAGCTTTATAGTTATGGCAGATCGTCTCTCTGATCTCGCCCTCACACAACTCTGTGTGTGCCGCTTTCGCCAGGTATGACTTTTATATTTGTCTAAATTCATGGTAACTGATGTTTGGTCTGTTGATTTAAGCTCTTGCCTATCTGGTGAATAAATTATTGTTATTCCTTTAAACTTGCGTGGTCTCTGTGACTCCAAATCCTTTTATTATTTTTAGCCACGCTACGGCGGATACTTAGGGGTTTAATCCCAACCGAGGACTGACTGGCCAGCAGCTTGGTATGGGAATTGGTTTTATTAAGTTGGAGAGACAATCATGATCTACTAACATAAAGGGTTTATGTATTGCGGTTCTGGGATTTTTAACCTTAAAAAAACCCAGACGAAAAAGTCGGTTATTTGTTAAAATTCCCTGAAGGAACCCATGGGCGTGCATAGATCTGGGTTACAGTATTCATGCCAAAAGATGCTGTTGCTGTGATGTTTGACTTCCATCCCCTGATATTACTGACGAACCTAAGATCCGGCAATAATGCTAAAACCCGGGAGCATATGTTGAGTGACGGCGGTTGTCTCCTAAGAGTTTGAGGTATAATCAACCCAAGATCCACGTATGTTGTCCCTAAATTATAAATTCTAATTCTAATTTGGAGTCAGATAATTAACGAGAGTCTAACTAAATTTGGTATTCTAAATTTACTCTGGAATCAGATTAATTGTAACCGTTGTGCGTTTGTGGCCCGTTCTTCAAACGGAGAAAATTGATTCTTTTTATTGTGATTCGCACCAGCCGAAAGATCGCGCTTGTAACACCAGCCCAAAGAACACGTTGAGCCTTCGCCCCCTGCAATTTCCGTCGTTGGTATTGTTTTGTGGGGTTTTACGATATTCAATAACTGGTCCGGGTGTGCCATCTAGTGAGGGAATAGTGTAACTGCGTGCATAAATAGAGCAGCTCCATGTCCGCTGGCATCAACATCTGCACTGAAGGGTTACGGGTCGGACCGTAACGTATATACTCGCACAAAAACCATCGTTGAAACCAGTGACCACAAAAATGGTCAAATGTTATTTAAACTGTATTTCATTGTGATTCCACATTAGTTCTTTTTAAATTTTCTTGATGCAAATGAAAATACTTCAGTTCATTTATTCATGCACTAATTATTCTTCGTAAATTATGTACGGCCCGACAGGCTGAGCCATAAAGTTATGTACGTGAATATTCCTCGGAGGTTTAGCTTATCTTAATGGTAACGCTGGCAAACAGATGCTGATGACCTAGCAAGCCTGTATTGTAATTAGTGAAGACATAACGTTTGCTAATGAACCTTGCTTTAAGCAAACACTAGCTTTGCTAAGCAGTAATTCCATTGAAGGTAGACTGCTAACAGTGGTGTATCGCATTCATGAACATATGTTTCTCTTTTTAACATTACATTTCTATTGAATGCTTCTTTGTGTTTGATTGTTTGACAAAGAGAGCAACATTTTAAAATAGTGCGGAATTAGCTTAGACCTGGCAATGAAAATAAACAGCCTGGAAAATGAGGTAGGTTACCTTTTTAAGATTGGGAATTCATAGTATCGGGCGAATTTCAATAAGCGCAAAATCGCTGGCTAGTTTAACTTTGTTCTGATGATGACACACGGAATGCACACTTGTCCACTCGCTCACTCACTGTCTTTATATTGTTTTCAATGTAGAACATTCACAACATAATGCCCTACATAGTGGGTGAGTGTACTTCTCGCACGCGTCCTATTCTAACCAAATCATCTCCATGGAAACTCAGCTGAGCTGTTAGATGTCAAATCAGCCAATCACAGAGGGCCATGGCAGGACTGGATCCCCACGCACAGAGAATCGCTGAGTCACTTAGTGAAAGAAATCCTTGCTCGCGCACACCTCAGACTCCTGCTTCTCACGCAAAAAACATTCATCCTGCCACCAATGTAACCACATCATTCAAGGCACGAGACTTTGCTGAGTGTGCGGATGTCTTTTTATTTCTCTGAGTGATATAATGTTGGAATTACAGCGATCTAAAAACTCTGTGCATTTGCTTTTCTCCCAAAAATTTTTGGGTGATTTCTGAGTGGGAAAGATAGAGAAATTAGACGTGCCTCATGTCCTTTGACTGTTCCCTGAGCCAAAACTATGTACTTCTGTGCTACAAAAACTATAGTACTGTGACAACAACAAATTTTCCTAAGTTTTCGGGGAATTTCACGAGGAGGGATTCAAATTTGTGAGAGTTATTTTGCAGACTCTGTGCTCCCAGCTCCCACTCTAGGTGTGACATCACGCACTCTAGCAATGAGAACCCAACTCCCATTCTTTCCAATGGGAAAATTTTTGTTGGTTTTTTGGGGAATATTTCGGACACCGCACGACGAAACTCAACCAAAATCGATAGGCTTTATCCACTAACCACTATCAACGCGCATGTGAAATATCAAAAGGATCGGAGAAGAATTGCAGTCTGTGGAGCATTCACAAGAAAATCTCTACGGACATGGACGCGCGACGACCACAAATCCATAGTACCCCCGGACACCCCGTCCGGGGCTACAATTATTCCACTCACTGAATCATGAGCTATGTCCACAACTGCTTCCTATTACCTACTTCATTCACAGAGGATATTTCTCTTTCCCTACACAGTTCACCACAAAATCACCTTTCATGCATTAAACAGCTAATGAACACTGACTGAACATTAACTTTTAACATTCCTTTCATCAAGACGGCATTTTAATTGGTAATTTCACTTTTAAATCTTTCTTTCCTTTGACATTACATGCACACTTTGCAGCTTGAAATCATTGCTGAAATGATAGTCCATATGAACGATAGCTCTGGGTGCATGTAAATTGTCTCAAACAGACGGCCTTTTTCCTTTTCTCCCCACTTTTCCCTGACCTCATTAGTAATTGTCATGTGGGTCAAGGGACAGTTGCAGGGAAATTTTAAAGGCACCTTGGGACAACTTTGAGAAAAATTGGACGTCCTATTCTTCAATGCATCATGAGCTTGACTGCAAAGATAGCCTTCGTAATGTATCGGAAAACTGTGACCCAGTGGCATAGCCAGCGGGGGTGCTAAGACATCCTTTTTGACTTCAATTAGTAGTTCTCAGTCATTTTCTTTTATTGACGCGTTTTCCAATAATCGTAATTGGCAACCGAAGACAGGGTTTCTCTCCATATGCGATCTAACAGCGATTAAATCATGGGCTAAATTCAGTACAGTTGTGGAACAAGAACAGAGAATTGGGTTGCACAAAACTCCCATTTAAAACAATTATTAGTCCTGACCTGTTCTCAGTCATTTTCATAATTAACAGAAGGTTCACTCCGAGAGCACTCCACAGTTAACCCCTTAAGCCCTGAGCCTCTTTTTCGAAAATGGCAAGCCCAAAATGAAATGAGTATATCTCTGCAACTATTTGGTCCATTTGAATGATCTTGGTATCATAGTGAAGGTAAAACCATTTGGGATTTCTGCCATGGCGTAAAAATCAGTGTTTATGTCACTGAGTCAGAGTAAATGAAGATGGAACACAGTATAAATCAAAGACCTCATTTTGCACCAAGCAAAGTTTTACATCTATCCCTTGTAAACTTAATTAGTTGCAGTCTGAAACCTCTAAAAATTTACAGCACAGAATCTCACCATTATCTGTGCCAAAGTTTATTCTAATCAAGTAAATCAGAACAAAATTAGAGAGGAATGTCTAGGTGGCTTCTCCAAATTGGCAATTCAGGTACCTTGTGTGCCAAATCAGTTTTCTCAGATATTAAACTGTAAAACTAATCTAATTTCACTTATATGTCACTACAGGCATACATTCCACCCAAATACAACCAGTTTTAAATTTTTAGAATTTCTTTTTTAATCATTATTTTTATTATTTCTGCCAGTCCTATAGCCTATACAATTTCCCATTCAAAGACAATAAATACAAAGAAAATGAAGTTTGGCTCCACTGGAGCAGATTTATTTCTTTAAAAAAAAAGCAAATTAATGAGATTATGAATACAAAAAGGGTTAAAAAAATGGGGAAAAAAGTCAAAAGAATAATAACCCCAGCACTTATATTGTACTATATACATATTGTACTTTTCATATATACACTATATACTATAAACAATATATTGTACCTTGTTTGTACTGTTGTGCCCTCAGTATTCACGTGTTTCTGTCAGAAAATGACTTTGAAAACGACGGTTGAATATTTAGTGGATAATTATACCGAAAATACCACAAACAACCTGTTAAGCGTTTATATTGTTGCGCTATTTAAGTACATTCGAATGGCCCATGGACTCGGATTGACGCACTGGGAATGCAAGGCTCTGGCTCAGTCTAGCCTTGTGCCATAAAGGTGCTTTAGAGGTCATTGGAAACGTCAGAAGTCATGGAATCAAATGGCTACCGGCGAAGTCTTATTGACAGCATCACAAGCCGATCATAGAGAGGAAAATAAATTGCAAGCAAGCTGAATGCTGAGGAACTGAGAACTTTGAAGCAATGCTCGAGAAGAAAAACATGCTTTGAGACTCGCAGATCTAGTTTGGTTATAACACGGACACATTGAGCTAACAATAGCAAGTGTGGATTTACCCTCAAACAGTTTATTACAAAATATCAAAGGTAAGAAATTTCTTTGCTCATTTCTGTAGACTGTAAAGTGTATGTCTGCTGTTCTTTGAGTGTGGTGTCGGTTTAAAATGACAGGGCATACATCGTTGGATTCTGTGGACTTTCCTCTTTCATTTGGGATATCGTTTTTATGCATAGCACAAATTTAGCGATTCAGCGCTGATATGATTTTATCCTATGTTTTGCTGCATGCATATTTACTTGCTTGGTGCTTGAATTGTGTTCGATTGAGGTAAAAATGGTCTACATGAGCTTTTTGCCTAGTTTCTTCGCGAAATGTGGATATGCCGCATGACAATGTTGCGATTTGGAAACATGCTGTATTTATTGTGCATAACCACCGGCCCCAGGTACCGGGGCGTAGGGCTTAAGGGGTTAACAGGTGCTGCTTGTTCTCCCCGATTAGGTAAGATGACAATCATTCATCTGGAAGCGTAATTGCTGTATTTAAATCAACGTCATTCAAAATTGCATACCTGTCGACTCTCAAGAAAATAGCTTGAGCCGCAGGCTTTTTATAGCCTATTTAACTGCAGAATGCCACCTTTTTTTTTTCCCAACCCACACAATACCGAGAATGAGAGTCTGCGTTTCATTGGAACGCGGACCAGTTCAATCATCGCGAAGCACTGGCCTATTAAGTAGCTAAATTATTTTTCTGGACTGATGATTTCATCGCTGTTAGATCGCATATGGAGAGAAACCGTGTCTTCAGTTGCCAATTAAGATAATTGGAAAATGCGTCAATAAAGGAAAATGATTGAAAACTACTAATTGCAGTCAAAAAGGGACATGTCTTAGCACCCCCGCTGGCTACGCCACTGCTGTGACCCAAATGGCGCATCCGGTCACTCCAGCTGTGGAAGACTGTGGCCCATAATGGATCTTTCCTTTTATCCAAGGTTAGTCTTGTGTTACCGTGCTAGAAGGAAGGAATGAAGGAGCTAATCTCCTTTCCTACATGAAGTAGGCAATTCAGACAATCCATGTCATGGTGACTGGCCAAACAATTTCCAGTTCATGCCTGTGCACATGGAGGGAACCTTGAGCTTTCGAGAATTAAGATGCACCTTTTGTCTCTACCCTGTGCACTGATGACATCTTGGATTTTGATGCATGAAGAACAGCTTCCAGTGCAAATTTTATTTAGCTTAGTATTGCTGTCCAAATTTGGTCAGTTATTCCACTCGCTGTTTCCCAATATACTGCTCCATTTATAATTACCTCCGCCAAGGAGGTTATGTTTCACCCCCGTTTGTTTGTCCGTGTGCGTGTTTGTCTGTTAACCAGATAACTCAAAAGTTATGAACAGATTGGCATAAAATTTGGTAGGATGGCGGCTGACAGTCTGAGGATAAGTTGATTCAATTTAAGAAGTGATCCGGAACATATTCTGGATTCTGGATCTGGATGAAGCTAAAATACACAACGGTGCAGCGACGGGATGCGCTGTACCGAGCCCTTCGAATGGTACATGAAGAGTACAGGGAATTGTGAAGAGATGAACAATCTCAGACACCGCTATTATCCTCGTTGATCAAAACAACTTCCAAAAAATGTTGAATTAATTCTCCATTTCTCCTATTTGATATTTCCTTGCTCCTCCAACCTTGCTTAAAGTGGAAGTTTTTCCAGATCTATATCTTGCAGGCCGTCCCAAAGCTCTGATTTCTGATTTAAGGAGGAAGGAGTGAAGAGGGACCTCAGAGGAGCCATGAGTGAGGAAACTCGAGAGCTGCCTTCCTGAAAGAGTTTCAGCTGAAAGTCATGATGTCAGTGATTGAACTGATTAAATTAGGCCTAAATGTAAAATACTAAGAAGTGCTGAAAATAATTAAAGATAATAATCAACCTCTTAAATCATAAACGGCATATTTCTTAATAGCAACATCGTCATGCGGTATATCCACTTAATGGAAAGGAACTCGGCAAAAGGCTCATGTTGACCATTTTTACCTCAACAGAACACAATTTCAGCACCAAGCAAGTAAATAAGCATGTAGCAAAACATAGGATAAAAGACTATCAGCGCTCAGTCGCTAGTGTTTCTACTGAATTTGTGCTATGCATACAAACCATACCTCAAATGAAGGAGGAAAGTCCACAGAATCCAATGATATAACCTTTGTCATTTTAAATCAACACCACACTCAAATAAAAGCAGGCATACACTTTACAGTCTACAGATATGAGCAAAAGATTTTTCTTACCTTTGATATTTTGAAATAAAAAATTGTTTGAGCGTAAATCTGCGTTTGCTGTTGTTAGCCCAATGTGTCTGTGTTGTATCAAAACTAGATCTTCCAGTCTCCATGCTTCTTCCGACACCATGCGCCCTCCCCTGAAAGCACCGTTTCATCCCCTTGGAAACCGACACACCCCCTCCCACTGAGAGGAGAGCAGGTTCACCGCACACAGAGTGCCATTCCCCCATCGAGATTTGCGCCCTGTTCTCACAACCAATGCTCACAACACACCGGCATTTAGAGGCTAACGCTAACGTAATTTCAATAGTAAGTAGGCTGACAGAAATAACGTTACTAAGGTTAGCTTTCACTGCAGTAAGCCAACACTGACCTAATACTTATCTTCGGCGTTTCTCGGCCCTTGGCAATCATGACGTCTCAGCAGGGTGGCTTCGGGGCACAGCGGAAGAGGGAGGGCAGGAGAACCGGAGAGCCAAATTTGACCGAGAGAGGGAGGTACACGGCAGCAAAAAAGGAGTTGCAGAACCGAGCCAGGAAACGCCCATTCGCCCGAACGAGTCCTATTGGTTGATTTATTTGTGTGTCAGCAGCCTCCAGAGAGAGGGGATTTTTGGTTCCTTTTGCTGTGAGGAGTGTGTAGGAGATACTTTAGAGCCACAATCATCATCAAACTGAAGACAATGATTTTAACCGTCGGAAAAATCATAGACTATAGCTTTAAGTTAATGCGTAAATATGTTAATTTATGTATACACATTTAAATGTATTTTAACATAAATATTTAAAACATTACATGTGTGGCGGCTCGTGAACTGGCAACTGGGGAGGCTCAAAACAATCCCTTACAGTTAATGATTGGTCACGACCTGTTTTCTATCCTTCATTTAAATTACCATTACAGAAACTCCGAAAACTCTCAGCATTATCAGGTGTGGCCAGTTTTCGTTTATAACGCAAATCGATTACGACTCCGGACTTCTCACGCTTTTCTTTACTCAGCGGTTGGAAGCAATGCATGTGTTTCTCGACCGTTTAACCTTTGCGTTCTGTTCGGGTCAAATTGATCCGTTTCAACTTTTTACGAAAAGAAAAATGATACAAGGATACATTTTTTTAAGCCAAAATTCTTCGTCTTTGGCTCATTTTCTTTGAAGAACATTTAAAAGAAAAAAAATTCATTGAGTAAACATGCTACAATGCCCCCACACATTTATATCCTTCATACGATGTTCAGCTCAGATTGACCCAGATACACACAGTCACAGAGACACACACACACACTCACACACACTCACTCCTTCTCTCTCTCTCTCAGACACACACACACACACACACACACACACACACACAGGGGCTCCAAAAGTGTAGCAGGTCTTGATGTCCGGTCATCAAACCTGAAGACCATCGACAATATGTGAAAGCTTCTTATTATGTCAGCAGCTGAGCAGGGAGGCTCTCTCATTGGGGATGAGAGATAGTCAAGTATGACCTCTGGCTTACACTCATCCCACTGATCCCTCCATCCCTTCCATCCATAGGTAGGTAGAGAGAGAGACGTACTCACTCACACACCTGTAAACTGTGACAATCCCGACACCGTGAGGCTGTCTGCACCTATTTTCCTGCTCTCTTTACCTTCTGTACTGTGGGAACCTACACAATATTACAACATTAAAATTTCCTCACACTGTACCCCTCATGCCTGCACACTGAGGGAGGGGCAAACAGATAAATAATGCATAATCATTTATACAGGGAAGCCAGAGGGAGGAGCCCCTGAAAAACACCAGGGGACATGGGTGGTGCTGGACATGACGCAGGGCCTCAGTGGCCACAACATCACCTTTGATCATTTCTTTACCTCCTACAGCCTGAGACAGGAGCTTCTCAAAAGAATGCTGACAATGATTGGAACCATTAGAAAAAACAAGACAGAGCTCCCACCTCAGCTTCTAACAGTAAAAAACAGGCCAGTCCTTTCCTCTGACTTTGTGTTTACGGCCAACACTGCCCTGGTATCCTACATACCCAAAAAGGGCAAAAATGTGGTGCTCATGAGCACTCTACATAGGGATGGAGGGATCAGTGACCAGGAGGACCGTAAGCCAGAGGTCATACTTGATTATAACGCCAAAAAGGAGGGCAGACAACTGTTGGCGGGTACAGCTGTCAAAAGAAGAACTGTACGGTGGCCACTCGTGATCCTTTACAATATTCTGAATGTGTCAGCCTATAATGCGTTTGTAATCTGGATGGCAATCAACCCAGACTGGAACCAAAGGAAGCTCCAATGAAGACGGCTTTTTCCAGCGAGCTAGGCAAGGCCCTGGTGACACCGCACATACAGAGGAGACAATATCAGTTCAAAAAAAATTAATTGAAACAATGTTTCATTACATTTTTTCATAGATAAGCATTATTTATGCCACCTTCAGTTATGCCAGTCTTTACTATAGTGGATTTTTTAGATAAATAATAAATTCAAGATCACAAAAACGCCTGATACGTCCATTGTTAAATGTGATAAATCAGAGATTAATAGCATATATTCATTATGTACACTACCAGTCAAAAGTTTTAAAACACCCCAATTTTTCCAGTTTTTTAGTGAAAATCATGTAGTTTAATGTTTCATTGTGCTTTGAAATCAAAGCATAGAACAAATAAACAATGCATTTAAAAAAAATTGTGGAATCAATTTATAAACCAAAATGTACTCTACACTTTTGACTCATCAAAGTAGCCACCTTTGGCCGATATAACAACTGAACACACTCGTGGCATTCTTTCTACAATGGAAATCAAATATTCTTCAGAAAGTTCTTCCCAACTCTGCTGCAGAAGTTCCCATAAATGTGTGGCACTTGTAGGTTGCTTTGCTTTCACTCTTCTGTCCAGTTCATCCCAAACCATCTCGATGGGGTTTTAGTCTGGAGACTGTGCTGGCTACTCCATATTTTCAATCTTACCATCTTGTTCTTTTTTCCTATGGTAGTTCTGGCAGAGCTTGGACTTATGTTTTGGGTCATTATGTCGCTGTAGCATGAACCCCTGACCAACTAGGCACATACCAGAGGGTACTGCATGGTGCTGCAGATTGCTGTGGCAGCCATTTTGGTTCAGACAGAGGGGGTTGAAGTTATCAAGAAAAGTTGGGACACCTGTAGGAATTGGTAGCACCAACTTTCAGGGCTTGATCAACCTCCATTGCTGCAGAAATGCTTGTTTCCTGAAAATGGCCTCTTTGTATAATTCTGAAATGTACATTATTTTTCACTTTTGGGTAACTACCTTTTTCAACCTCTGGCAGTTCAGCACTTACCTTTGTACCATTTCAAGCTATTCATTGGACTTGCACTGCTTGAATTTCAGTTAAAAAAAACTGGAGAAATTGGGGTGTTCTAAAACTTTTGACCGGTAGTGTATGTTATCTATATTTTTTGGAATTGAGATAAAGACAATGCATGTTAAGTATTTTTAAAAACATTTTTATTTCTGTATTGCTTTTAAAATCCCAAAAAATGTCCCAGGTCAGATTGACCCGAACAGTAGAGGAAGGTGGGGCACAATGGAACAGCCGAAAAAACAGGGAAGGAGGTGCTGCCATCTGTGGGGCTTCTGTAGCATTACAGGGCACAGCCGCCATGATAACTACACAAAGTTGCACAGCTGTAGCTACAATGTATGCAGAGCGACGGAGAGAGGAAGTTTTTTCACCCTGCTGATCCAAGGTAGGATCATATTTCTAATCAAGGGGTTCACACAGTGACGGTAGTTTTCAAATATCTGATACAAGTATTTAAAGATAACAGCCCAGGCTACATATCAAGTGACTTTGAAGTCGCCAGTCCCACAAGAGATTTGGGTGCATAGGATGTCAATGAAAAATTGCATATGGGGCAAAATGGTCCAGCTTGGTATGGGGCATAATGCACCGGTGTTCCATTTTGCCCCATCGGTTTGGACCATAATGCCCCTCGGGCTTTATGTACACCTGCAATTCATAATCAAATGTTAAAACCGCAAATTTTTAGATTTATACTGGAGGGTTGTTATACTGAAGTTAAAATTCTTTCCTAACTGATACTTACAGGCATGCTTTTTTCTTTCAGCTTCATCATGAGTATGGACAATCTTCCTGCCCATGCAAGTTGCATGTTAATCATTAAGTTTTAATTAAAGTTTATTTTTATAAATCTTGTAATTACTGATGAACCGTCTTCCTGCCTATGCAGATGCATGGGAATCATTAAGTTTTGAAGTTCAAATTTTGATAAATCTGTTGTACCTGTTGTTTAAAACCCTTGTTTCTTAATTTTGTTACCATCATGTGATTTTCATATCAAAAATGTGTGTTGGGGCTAAATGGACCAGGTGGGTCCATTTTATCCCATGGTGGTGGGCCATATTACCCCATACATGGGGCAAAATGGCCCTTTCCCACCAAAAAATTTATTGTGATTTTTAAGGGATCCTGAAAAAGTTAGACAATTTCCATTAATACTGTTGTAAACCTGATGTTAACACGAGTCAATCATGTTGATATGGACACGTTCAGTGTAAGCATGTGTATGAGGGATGGCTCCAAAGTTAAGGGGTCCATTATGCCCCACCTTTCCCTACATGAGGTTTGTAAAAGTGAACCTAACACAAGGGTTAATTGAATGAAGATCATTTGAAACGTCTTCATGCAATTCCATTGCTTCCAACCCCTCCATGCACATGGATCTCAATTCTGCGCGAGAATCTCTTGCATAAGCGTTGATTGAATAATTGCTGACAACAGCAGAGGAACGTAAATATGCCACTTAAACTCACAAGGAATGCGTGAGAGTTGGCAGGTATGCGCCATAAATATATATGAAGTTTCATTTTAGATCTATGAAATGCCATAGGATTTTCTAGATGAGTGCACCCTAGGGGGTTAATTTTGAAAATGAAGCAAGTTGATGATAGCGATTTTCGTTATGGTTACATAACAGAGCTCATCAAATATTCATAAATAATCCAAACAAAAAAAATTCCTATGTCATTTCATATTACTATCTTAAACCTTTTATAAGAGACTCATTTGAGTAAAATCTAACCATGGGTTATCGAAATATCAGTGCCACAAAATATTTTCAGATTTTGTCATCAAACTGCCGTTTCCATGGCAACCATGTAAATTTTTATCAAAACACCACATTTTATGAGGTTAAAATCATGTTGAGTATGTTTATTTCTTAGTTTTTACATTATTATGGTTATTTCTACACTTTACCCTGAAGACCCCTAAAACAATACTAATCCTGTCTTTTTTCTTTTCTTTTTTTGTATTTCTAAGTATTCTCGGAATTCTGAAAATAAATTGCTTTCCATGACGAGTGGCCGTTGCTTCAACAAGAAAGCTCAGTTCTCCAAGCGTCTCTCGTTAGTGAGAGCGCTTACGTGAAAGGGTGAAATTTCATGTCGCATTCCCCCTTTTTAATGTGAAAGCAGGAATGGAGGAACCTGTGAGTTCACATTAGTCACATTAGTGATGGTTCTTTACTTAGATAATTTGTCACTTTTTTCCTACTGTTTTATGGGCTAGTTCTTCCGAAATGAATGCGGAAAATATAAGGAGCTGCGACTGTTCAATCCTGCCGCGTTCATTCAGAACACAATCATTCAGTAATGTTAACCCGAGCAAAAATTTGCTTAAACAGAGTGGGAAGGGGGTGGATGTTCCCAATATTATTAATCATATCGTTTTGTAGTTCACGGAAGCTAGAACGACGTTTGGGAGGACTGGCTGCCCAGTGTGATAACTGGTGACAGTATAGGCAACTCCTAAGTCCGTGGCATCGCTCCCCCCTACTCCTTGATGCCTTTATCATTCCCTAGGGGAGACCGGGTCTAGTTGTTACACTTTTTCTTTTAACAGCTGTAGAATTGACACTATCAAGTTTTTGTTATCAATATGCTCTGTAAAGATAGAAAGTTTATTAGACTACATGACTGATCTGCAGCAACCCCTATATTCTGCGCATGCGAATGCTGGTGAGGAAAAAACAAACTACCTGTCACCTGAAACAAACAACCCCATATATGGGGTTGTTTGTTACAGGAGGGGTAGTTTGTTGCAGGTTGTGGGGCATTTTGTTACACTAAGAATTTGCTTGAGTGAGACGTGTTTCCCACCTAAGTAGGCAAGTTAAGGGGGATGCCTTACTACTATTATCCCACGAAGCCACAGTAAGGAACCTCTTGAGTCATTCTCTAATGGCATTGCCACGTTTCGTTATTCGTTTGTAATTGCAAGGAATCTTTCTGAAATACAAAAAGGTAGAAAGTCATTCGGTGAGGTAATTTGATCTTGCCCGAGTTGTGACAGGTTTTGGGGCAAGTTCTTACTGTAACAACTTGGGTGTATCAACTAGTCCATCAGAAACCCTTCGCCATTGTCCCAACATTTTGAAACGCTCCAGTGAAATCTTTACATGGGTGTGTCATGACACAGCGGCTAATGTCTTCCTCTCTCATAATCCATACAATCTCGGGTATGTATCAGTTACGCTTGATGTGAATCAAAATCTCCAAAACACTAAGAAAGTTACTTTTTCAAGCATTTTTCTGAAACTCTAACCTGCGACTTTCGATGTTCGTCCTTCTGTCACATAAAGACGCGGGTCACCTTCGCGGAGCAGCAGGAAAAAATTAGAGCGCAGTCTGTGTTTTATTATAGGAACTATTTAGAGTGTAACAACATGGACGTGTAACAACTAGACCCGGTCTTCCCTACACCTGCGCACGCCGCGACCCTGACCCATGAAATACATAATGAAATTAATACAACCACTCAGCGCCCGCACCAAATACAATCATATATCTAACTTAAATAACTGTTGCTTCTGAATCAAATATCATGAGAGTCAAATACCTGACTCCTCTCGATCATGGGCAGGCCTATTATTCCTTTGAAAAGCCTGCAACTATCCCTAATCGGAAGAGGCTACCCAGCTGGCATTTTAACGTTTTTTTTTCACTTTTGAATCATCGTCGTGGATCATAGTTGAATCACCGTTGAATTATGTTTTGATTTTGAAAGATGAATCAACGTTGATTTCGTAACGTTGTTTCAACGTTGAAACAAATCTTGTTCAAATTTCAGTGTTGATCTGAGATCATTTTGTTAACCTTTCTACAACCATCAGAGTTAAACGTTGGCGTTTCAACGTTGAAACGACAACTGACATAATTTCAACCATATTTCAACGTTGAAGGTCGGTCGTGTGCCGGCTGGGTATTCGCCCCGCGGCGGTTCAGCGCGAAAGATCAAAGAGCGGGGCGGATTATAAAACGAAATCTCTTATTGGCCCAACTGCGGGGCAAATAGCAGAAGTGCTTCTCTTATCCGTCCCACCGCGGTGCAAAAAGCTGAACTGCTTCTCTTGATGGCCCCGTTGCGGGGCAGATAGCCGATCTCTTTCCCCCAATACACAATGCTGCAGGGCGAATAGCCACTTCCTTCAAGAATCAGTTCATAGGCTACACAGTGCATTTATTTATTTGCAAAAAACCCGTCATTTAAACAAGTAAATTCGAACGGTTATTCCATAGGGGACTATTTATGTCATTTTACTACTGTTTTTTAATTTACAAAGATTACCGCGAAAAGCCACAAAACGTCTGCGTGTTTTGGATCAGGTTGGAAAGCAATAACCGCAAACTATGACCGTACCTTGACCCTCGTCGCCTGTCTCACTACAGCAGTTGTACGTTTTAAAAATCTCACCTGTTTTCTAGAAGTGACAATTGTTCGAGAATTAAGCTCGCTGAATACGTATATATGAAGTTTTATTTTATTGTTTTTGCAAAGCAGTGGAGAGTGCTGTCTGAATTAACTGGCGTTAACTCATTTTTAAAGTGAGATTAAACAGGAGTTTCCGGAGCAGAAGTAGACTGGATAGGACGACCCCTGCTAGTTATGGGACTCCTTTCTGTAAAAATATCTGTGCTCCTGACCTGAAAGCCGATGAAAAAAAAGAATGCTATTTTACGATAAACTGGCTATTTTTCGTCGTTGTATGATTTCACCGTCATATTGAAGACAATGACCTCATTGGTGAAATATAGGAAATGTTTTCTGGAAAATCGCTAAAATTCGTCGGACTTCCCTGCAGATTTCTTCCCTACACCCCATTTACCTATGACTCCTGTTCTCCCCCATCCCGCTCCACAACACGCAACTTACTTCACTTTACCTAAATTTAGTTGTTCTGTTCCTTCAGCTCGTCTTCTCCCCGTCTTGACTCCGAAATGGCGGCTCCACTTAACTTTTACTTTCGCTTTCCAGCTGCGCAATTTTTTGTTGCGCATGTGCCTTAACGTTAGTTTGATTTATTCCTATGAAAGAAACAGGCATGTCAATTTGTCAAAATATGCACGATGATCTTGAACACATAATTTGGTTTATTCGCGAAGTGGAGGATAATCCTGCTGTCCATGTTCATCTGCTTAGTCCCACAGAAGGGTAAATGGCCCATGTCATTAATACACAATAACAGGCGGGTGTCGCAGGTTCAGCGCAATCCTTCATCCTGCTCCCGTGAGTGAAGATTCATATCAGAGAGAGAGCAGACGCACAGCACTGTGTTCCTGCTGCCGCCCGCTCATGTCGGTGGATCTGACTCCACAGAGTAAAGAGAATTTGCTGAGTTGTGAATCACGTCTCAAATGAATGCAATTGCTTTGATGTACTTCTACACATCACTCTAAGTGTTATTAGTTCATTTATTTATTTCGAAGCTACACGCATATTTCAGTCTGGTGATCCTGCATAAAACGACAGAAAAAACAAATGAGTTGTAACAGTACATTTGGAACATCTTTTTATCCAAAGAAAAGATTTTGAGCAGAGATCTGTAATAATGCCACTGGTTTTCCAGGGTGTTCAGCACTTTCTTGCTTGTAAAGTTCACTCCTAATCCCAGGATCTGACTGGACAAAACCAGCAAGGCCTGCTCTGGCTCCTTAACTCCTGTGCACTGTTTCTCAGTGTAGGATTACAGATTTTCCATTTGGCGGGATAACTGCACTGAGTCTAACCTGGAAGACTAAAGTCAGAAGGGCTGGTCCAGGTCTTACACTTTGTCATTATCTATCCAACTCCATAATCATAACCTTGTGAAAAAGAATTTGACTTCACTGAAAACAGGTTTATTCCAGGCCTGGATGTGCCTAAGAGACAGGGAGCCTGTGGAAAAGTTAACTCAATCTAGCAAAAGTTGCACACGGTGGACAGCTGCCACACATTAGTAATCAGGAAGCTTTCATCAGTGGAGTGTTTCATGTGAGGCAGATTCTGGTCTTTCCCGATCAGGAATCCAGAGGGTCCCGCACACTTCCACAAACTGCCTGTGTAGAGAGAAGGGGGGAGTGGGTTTATTTTACTGCATTACTTAACATGGCTGATGCTGTCAAATAAAAGGCTCCTGAAACTCTCCTCCATTTCAGCGGTGATCTTTACACTGAGCTGATCGAAGAACATTATGACACAGGTGTATGAGACAGACATAAGTTACACAGGGAAAACCAGCACTGTAATTGTGCTTAAAGACAGGTGCATTGTGGTACAGGAGTGCTCTGAGACAGACATAAGCCACAGAGAGAAAACCAGCAATGTAATTGTGCTGAAAGACAGGTGCATTGTGGTACAGGAATGTTCTGAGACAGACATAAGTTACACAGAGAAAACCAGCTCTGTAATTGTGCTGAAAGACAGGTGCATTGTGGTACAGGAGTGCTCTGAGACAGACATAAGTTACACAGAGAAAACCAGCTCTGTAATTGTGCTGAAAGACAGGTGCATTGTGGTACAGGAGTGCTCTGAGACAGACATAAGTTACACAGAGAAAACCAGCTCTGTAATTGTGCTGAAAGACAGGTGCATTGTGGTACAGGAACACCCTGAGGCAGGCATAACTCACACAGAAACCCACCTCTCACAGAAAGTGCAGCACAGTTCCTCTGTGGTACAGGTACACTACCAGTCAAAAGTTTTAGCACACCAATTTTTCCAGTTTATTGAAAATTATGCAGTTCCAGTCCAATGAATAGCTTGAAATGGTACTAAGTGGTGAACTGTCAGAAGTTTTAAACAAAAGGTAAGGTTACCCAGGTTTTTTGTATGCTGTGGAGTAGGTGAAAGGATGGTTCCTCAGTGTGTGACATCAACTGTCAAACATGGAGGAGGAAGCGTGATGGTCTGGGGCTGTTTTGCTGGATCCAGGGTCGGTGACTTATACAGAGTCAAAGGCACCCTGAACCAAAACGGCTACCACAGCATCTTACCCCGCCATGCAGTACTCTCTGATCTGCACCGAGTTGGTCAGCGGTTCATCCTACAATAAGATAATAACTCAAAATATGAGTCCAAACTCTGCCAGAATTACCTCAGGACAAAAGAACAAGATGGTAAGCTTGAAAACATGGAGTGGCAGCACAGTCTCCAGACTTAAACCCCTTTGAGATGGTTTGAGATGAACTGGACAGAAGAGTGAAAGCAAAGCAACCTACAAGTGCCACACATTTATGGGAACTTCTGCAACAGAGTTGGGAAGAAGTTTCTGAAGAATATTTGATTTCCATTGTAGAAAGAATGCCACGAGTGTGTTCAGCTGTTATATCTGCCAAAGGTGGCTACTTTGATGAGTCAAAAGTTCACCACTTACATTTTGGTTTATAAATTGATTCCATGATTTCTTTTTGAACTTTGATTGTTAATTTGTTCTATCATGTCTATGCTTTCACTCCAGAGTACAATGAGACATTAAACTGCATAATTTTCTATTAAAAAACTGGAAAAATTGGGGTGTCCAAAAGCCTTTGACCGGCAGTGTAAAGACCCTGCTCACCTCTGCAGGTCCAGCTCCTCGCTCAGGCTGTTCCTCAGGGTCTCCATGGCTCCGTTTGTGTTCCTCTGCACTTGATTCTCCGTCCTGATATCCTGAGACTCTGCTCCAGCATCTTCAGGGTTGCCTGGGAGATGGAGAGAATTAGTCACCATAGGGTACAGCACATTAGCCAATCAGGATCTAGGGTGTCTTCTTATTGGCCAGACACCCCCTAGTAGCCCTTCACATCTGCACCAACTGACCGCCTCCCAACTTTCACCTACAAGAACGCCATTCCATCAGGTTTCACTGTAAATCAGAGAATTGCTTCCATCTGCTGTTCCTACATGGTACTGCACCACATTCTCCTCCCTCTGGCGCTCTATCAGGGCGAGGTGCTCTTACAAACAGGCCTTTTACAGCTCTAGGGCTTGGACCTCCTCCTGTCGGGGCCTGGCTTGTGCCGTCAGGTCCAGCGCCTCCTCCCTCTGCCTGCGCAGCGTCTCCTGTCCCCACTGTCTCCGGCACAGGAGACTCAGCTGGCTGCCTGTAGCGCAGCTCCAGGGCCGACACTCCGCCGCGCAGGTGCTGCTGCAGCTCTAGAGAGAAGCGCTGGGAGTACATCAGGTCACTGCGGGGCCGCTGCCGCCAGCTCTGTGCCGCCCGAGCTCTTTCACACCTCCAGCTGCTCCTGCAGCCCTAACGCCTCTTCCATCAGGCCCTGGACCCATCACAACTCTGGGGCATTAATCAGTTACCCCTGGGTCATTAACCCATCACAACACTGGGGGATTAATCAATTACCCCCTGGGTCATTAACCCATCACAACACTGGGGGATTATTCAATTACCCCTGGGTCATTAACCCATCACAACACTGGGGGATTAATCAATTACCCCCTGGGTCATTAACCCCTCACAACACTGGGGGATTATTCAATTACCCCCTGGGTCATTAACCCATCACAACACTGGGGCATTAATCAATTACCCCCTGGGTCATTGACCCCTCACAACACTGGGGGATTATTCAATTACCCCCTGGGTCATTAACCCATCACCACCTGGGGATCAATCAATTACCCCCTGGGTCATTAACCCCTCACAACACTGGGGGATTATTCAATTACCCCCTGGGTCATTAACCCATCACAACACTGGGGCATTAATCAATTACCCCCTGGGTCATTGACCCCTCACAACACTGGGGGATTATTCAATTACCCCCTGGGTCATTAACCCATCACCACCTGGGGATCAATCAATTACCCCCTGGGTCATTAACCCATCACCACCTGGGGATCAATCAATTACCCCCTGGGTCATTAACCCACCACAACACTTGGGCATTAATCAATTACCCTCTGGGTCATTAGCCCATCACAACACTGGGGGATTATTCAATTGACTCCTGGGTCATTAACCCATCACCACCTGGGGATCAATCAATTACCCCCTGGGTCATTAACCCATCACAACACTGGGGGATTAATCAATTACCCTCTGGGTCATTAGCCCATCACAACACTGGGGGATTATTCAATTGACTCCTTGGTCATTAACCCATCATCACCTGGGGATTTATCAATTCTGGGTCATTAACCCATCATCACCTGGGGATTAATCAATTACCCCCTAGGTCATTGACCCATCATCACCGGGGGATTAATCAATTACCCCCTGGGTCACTAACCCATCATCACCCATGATTATTTAATTACTTTCTGAGTTATTAACTCATCACCACCAGGGGATTAATCAATTGCCCCCTGGGTCATTAACCTATCACTACCTGGGATTCAACAGTTCATTAAATCAATTTTGCTTCTTGCTACGGCTTATTTACCTGTCGTCTAGAGGTCAGACAAAATAATTAAGAGCATCAAGAAGTGGACTCCAGACAGCAGTGATAGACTACAGGGGTGTTTTGAAACCACTGACTGGAATAGTTTACTGACCACAGTTGGAAAACATGGGAAGCAGTAGCAGAGAGGCCCTGCAAAGTGTTACACCGTGTGGAGGGCCAATACACAACCTCGTCTGGTCCCTCTGCTTTTCGGGTATACTTCTTTGATCGTTTTCTTGGTGTGATGACCTCATCACCCCTCAGCCCACACCCCAATTTCCCCTCACCTTGTTTGTCTCTCCCCCCACCTCCTATCATTCTAGGCAAATTACCATTTGTTCCTTATGAATCCTTTGAACTTTCAGCTATAAGTGTTCACATTTCCCCTCAGTTGTTGGTTCTTGTTCATCTGTACTTGGGGAACAGACCCACTAGTTCCTCTACTCTATTAAACTATCCATTTTGCAACTAAGACGTGTCTGCACTTATATTTCTACTCACAAAAATACGGAGGAATACAGCAAACTCTTAAAAAAAAACCCACAGTTTCATGAATGCAATGATCATTTTTGAAATAACTTTCCTCTGAAATTTGATGTGTGTCCCCTACTCTGCAGCAGAGAGAACAAACCACTTAATGCTGTCACCAGCTCAGAATACAAGCAGTAAGTAGTGTAAATCATTAGATGGTTTTAACTATGACTTAAGCCATGATTTAGGGCTTGTGCATACGTGCATCAAAACAACACCACTGACATTGACCCGGTGTATTCAGAAGCAAAAATCTTCATCCAAATTTTGCAATGGTTTTATTGATATTTTCTAATTGTCAAATGTCACATCTACACTTTGAAAAAACAGCAGCAGGAATGCCACTGAAGTCCCCAGAAGAAACAAGGTTTTGACACGAACGATCTCAGAGGTTAAATAAAATCTCCAAATCTGGTAAACCATTTACGGCTACAATCAAGTGACAAGAAAAATTTACGAAGTAATAGAAATACTACTTGTGGACCTCTCGGGGCAGGCACCTGGCACTTAAGGATTGGAGTCAGACTACTTGGTTTTGGTGCGCACATAAACTTGCCTTTAATGGGTGTTTTTGTCGCTCTTACGTGATCACATTATTGTTTGACTTTGTGTGTTGAAGTTCCAGTGGCTGAAATATTGAGTAATCTTTATTCTATTCTATTACTATTTTATTCCCATCAGGTCAAAAGGTGCACAGGCCAGGGTATGAATCAAATGATCGGATGAAAAATGACCGGATGAAAGGCAAATTTCTAAACGTTTGTCACCAAGATTATGTAATGTGTCGATGTTGCATGGTGCAAAAAAAAATTATCAACGCCAAATGTATGCCTGCAAGTCATAAATATTGACGAAACAATAGAACGCTACTCAATTATGATCCATTATTTATATTAATGCTGTTACTCAGGCAGAACCTTCTGGTGAAATTAGACACTTCAGTTTAGATGCAGTTTTCCCATCATACGAGGACTGGCGCATATCTCTGAAAGATACCAGTTATCGCCTCGGCTGACCTCGTTTAAAGGGACCTTATCATCTAATACAATTTGCCGCTTAAATCATTCCTATATAACAATACATTCAACTTATAATCTTTTCCGGATGATCCAACCTCCATGAAATTCAAATATCGAACAAAGGGTGCGAGCAAACAGGCTATTCTTCCTTGAATGGGGCTCGCCATTTTATTAGAGCAGTCTCTTTTTCGCGTTTAGCTGTGATGTTATGCCGGCTGCTCTGCATATATGCTACATACAGCAAACGCACAGTACAGTCGCCGTCTTTCCATTGAAATTTTTGTGAAATGAGCAAGCTAGCCAGCGTGCAGGGAGTACCTTTCCATTACTATTATGTAACATTAGTTTGTTAGTTAGCTGGCTAGTCAGTGTAGGCTGAATTTAAACATAATGCGTTGCTGAATACCCCTCGGCTAAGGTCAAAGGTCAAATCCAGCCAAAAACGTGACGTTGCACATCTATGGGTCATAGTGAGTTACCATACCAAATTTTGTGGAGCTGTGATTATTAGTTGCCGAGTACTGACCCCGACAAAGTCATGGACAGACGACAGACAGACAAGCTGGCGAAGACAATACCCCTCTGGCTGAAATTCGGGCCAAGGGGTGAAAACCATGGTAAGTTAATCGTGAATGTCCGTGACTCATTACGGCGTATCAAAGTGATGTATCTCAGTACTAACATAAAGCTCACAACAAACACAAAATTTACTCAACTCGTTTCATAACTTTCGTATGACACACACTTACTTTTTTTTTTTTAATTTGGCATCTCCAATCCCACCCGAATCTGGAATACCCAATTGGTGAACTATGTACAAGGCTTGCTCGTATGAGACTCCTTGTTGCCAATTCAGGAGAGAGGGACGGTTCACGGCCCTCCTCCGAAGCACGTGCCCGTAAACTACTGCTTCTTTACACTCATTGGTTGAATCCTCGCAAGTTCAGAACGAGGGCGGAGGATACCCGAACATGAACAAGCCCAGAATCTTCCTGACGAGTGCCCGTCTGGCCAACAGGAGGCGCTTGAGCAACAAACAAAGCAACCATTATATTTCCCTTCCCGGCAGTCCCTTCCCAATTTGCAATCCTGTAGCGCAATGGCCAATTGTGCGCTACTCTGAAAAAATTGCCGACCACTGCCGGTTGGTACGACCGGGGCTCAAACCCACGCCGTAATAGTCACTGCTGCTCCACAATACGGTGTTTTAACCGAGTGAGTTATCCGACAGCTCTGTTACACACTTACTCTTAAGATCCTCTATATCATGTATATCCCCGGGCTAGGCTATGGTACCGCACAGCGGGATTGTGTCATTTGTCATGTATGTTTGTATGTCAGTCATGCAGACGTAGTAGAGGTCTAGGTGCAGGAAATCTGACTTACATGCTTTCTTTCGAGGCAGGCGATTTGTTTTCATAGCTGGATATCACACAAAACCCATGATGTTCAGATATTCTCATCACAATGCATAATGCATCAATGCAATACAATGATGAAAACGACAGCCAAAACAGGCAGAGAGCCGGGATGACATCACTATTTACAACGCCCCTAGTGGTCATTCCTCAAAAAGAGGAATCTGCTAGAAGTGTCATTGCGTGTTCCATAAACTTATCAAAACATCTAAACAACATGAAAGCATGACCCCATATGAAAAATTTCTGACACATGATTGATTTTGTGTATTTATGCAGCTATAGAGTGTGACTTGCTGTACCATCATAATGTCCCTTTAAATGATATGCTGTACCATCATAATGTCCCTTTAAATGATACTCCCACTATGCTATCCAACTTACATGAAAAAGGCCCCCTGAAATGTAACCACACCCTTGATGTTCATTTTTCCTTGCAGGCACGTGTAACACTGGCAAAAAAGCCTCAGGTAGTCCTTGCGGCAGGAGGACAATAGGAATAGATGCAGCGATCGGTCTGCTCACATATAATCAGATGTAGCACATGCAGAAAAATTGGGCCCTCAACTGAAATGGTCGAAAAGTGTCCTTCTCATTGTCTCATTGTCCGTGTCATATAATTGTGTATATGTACTTTTTTTTTTATCTGCCCAAGATGTTTCTGACAGAAAAATGGTTGCTTCTATGGCCCACCTTCTTGAAGAGATAAAAGAAGTGAAAAAAGCCCTTGTTGGAGTTCAGCATGAGCTTGAGGAGCTCCGGGTGAATCGGCTGAGCAGCGCTCTGACCGCAGCGTCTCTGCTGCCACCACAGAGTTTCCTATCAAACTGCCCCTTTGTAGCCGTGAGGAATTTAAGGAAGCAGAAGAGGCTCTTCAAAATGACTCTGCATCAGAGAATGGTAAATGTTAACATCTTGTGTAATATCATCATTTTAAAGTCTGCCTCCTGTAAGCGGAAAAATATTAAGAATTACTGCCTACAATTACCGCACTGTTTAAATAAGCTTTCATTCATTTATAAGGACTCGCTCCTGAAAATTGGATTCTTTCTGGGAAATGGGGAGCATTTTTAGTCTGAGTCTGAGATGATTATTAGGTTCATCTTGAAGTCCGTCAAAAAAGTTTTAGGCCTCTATCTTACACCCAGCGCGGGGGGAAGCTAAGGGTAATGCAAGTGTCTTTGCTACTTTATGACCAAGGAAAATACCAATTTAACTTCAGACTTAAACTTTATACTGAAATTCTGCAGAGCTGATTGGTTTACAGACATTCGACACGAAGCATTGTCACCTTCTTCCAGGTTTCCTGCATTTCTTTGGTCGGCGGTAATGGCCCTGAAGGCGCTGTGCGGCAGATGCTGAGAGCAGTGATGTCATTTTAATTGGGCAGGAAAAGGACAAAAGCAGGGCTTTGGAAACACAAGGCTGCAGTCCTGCTTATTTGGCTAGATTATATTAAATATAAACCATTACAAGGTTCACAAATATTTTGCAGCAACTCCTTTGTTTTATAGAAATCAACAAACAATCAGAATTGTTTGAGTGTCAGTCATAATACTGTGGTGTTTATCACGGCAAATGCTTTCTTTAAAAATTCAGTATGATTTGATTCTCAAAATATATCTACCTGGGGGCAAAAATCAATAGAATATCCATTGTCCACATCTAGCCCCTCTCCAGAGCACATTTCACAACCAAACAAACTGTAAAAGTTAATAAATTTAATTTCCTGTCTTTGAATGCTGTGTAGACATGGTCATACTCTAGCGTGTGCCTAGCCTGTTTAATTGCACATATGTTGTTCCTCCTTGTGAGGAATATAAGCAGTGAGTTTACTTGGTCCCACTAAGGTTTAATAAGTCGCGCAAATGTACAACTTGGTTTTTACTGTTAAACTTTTTCCGGTGAACTGCTCAATCTTAGATGATCCACAACCCTATCTGGGGATCAAAAAAATCAGCTCATTTTGAATTTGATGGCAGCAACACGACTCTGAAAAGTTGGGACGGGGCCATATTTACCATTGTGTAGCATCCCCTCTTCTTTTTACAATCATCTGTAAATGTCTGGGAAGTGCAGAGACTAATTGCTTGAGTTTTGGGAGAGGATGTTGTCCCTCTTGTCTGACATGGGATTCTAGCTGCTCAACAGTCCTGGGTCGTCTTTGCAGGATTTTTTTTTTTTAAATGATGCAAATGTTTTTTCAATTGGTGAAAGGTCTGGACTGCAGACGGGCCAGTTCAGCACCCAGACTCTCCTACTCTTGGCTTCACGCTGTTGTGATGGATGCAGTTATGTGGTTGGGATTAAAAGGTCCTGAGTTCAAGCCCGGCCACGGCCGCTTAATGAGTGTGTTCTTGGGCAAAACACTTCACTCCCACACTCCACTTCACTCCTCACTCCACCCAGGTGTATAAATGGGTACCAGCAAAAAGGCAGGGGAACTTGACTAAGAGCTGGGGGAGTACCTGCGATGGACTGGCATCCCATCCAGGGGGAGTAGCAATACTCCTAGTCGCTACATGGTATAAAACCGAGGTTAAGCACTGGCACGATGGGCCACTAGGCTCGGATGAGGCTTTCTCTCTCTCTCTCTCTTTTCTCTGAAAGAGATGGTGTCTCGATGGGAGCATATGTTGTTGTAAAATCTCTATATATTTTTCAGCATTGATAATGCCTTTCCAGATGTGTAAGCTGCCCATGCCACAGGCACTAATGCAACCCCACACCATCAGAGATGGAGGCTTTTGAACTGAGCGCTGATAACAAGCTGGATGGTCCCTCTCCTCTTTAGTCGCACAACATGGTGTCCGTGGTTTCCAAAAAAATTTCAAATTTTGATTCATCTGATTACAGGACAGTTTTTACTTTTTTTGCCTCAGACTGAGGCAAATGAGCTTTGGCCCAGAGAAGATGGCAACGTTTATGGATCGTGTTCACATATGGCTTCTTCTTTGCATGATACAGATTTAACTTGCATTTGTGGATTGCACAGAAAGCCTTTCACAGACAATGATTCCTGGAAGCGTTCCTGAGCCCATACAGTGAATTCCAGTGCAGAATCATGCCTGTTTTTAATGCAGTGCCGCCTGAGGGCCCAAAGATCATGAGCATCCAATACTGACCTTCGGCCGTGTCCGATTTCTCCAGATTCCCTGAATCTTTTGATGATAAATTTAAAAGTTGAATTTACTTGAAAAAAATATGCAAACTCGTTGCCTTAAAAAAGTAATTAATGTTGACTTAGATGAATTAAGTTAATCTTAAGATAAGTAAATCTAAGTCAACATAAATTACTTTTTTTAAGGCAATGAGTTTGCATATTTTTTCAAGTAAAGTCAACTTATTACATTTTACAGTGACCGTAGATGGTGGAATATTCAAAGTCTTTGCAATTTTACATTGAGGAGCATTTTTCTGAAATTGGTCCACAATTTTTTTGACGCCCCTTATTTTTTGCAGATCTGTGAACCCTCTGCCCGTCTTTACTTCTGAGAGACTCTGCCTCTCAAAAATGATCTTTTTAAACCCAGTCATGTTACTGACCTGTTGCCAATTAACCAAATAAGTTGCAAAATGCACCTCCAGCTGTTTTTTATTAGTACCACTTACCTCTCCAGCCTTCTGTTGCCCCTGTCCCAACTTTTTTGAGATGTGTTGCTTCTATCAATTTCAAAATGAGGTAATATTTTTCATGAAATGTAAAATATCTCTCTCTCAACTGCTGTGAGTAAATTGTGGCTTCATGAGATTTGCAAATCATTGCATTATGTTTTTGACATTTTACACAGCATCCCAACTTTTTGAAACTAGGGTTGTATTTCATCATAGCCGCTTCTGCATCTCATCATGCATGTTAACGTTCTCTTTGTTTAAAATATTAGAATCTCAAAGGCAACATTTCAAGGATGTCACACATCTCACCTTCAGTGACGCAGTGAAACAGTGGCTCCGCTGCGCACCTGAGGGTGAAGGAAGAGCACAGAGACGAATGGATGAGAGGTAATTGCTGCGGCTCACACTGGGGCTCCGCTGCGCACCTGAGCATGAAGGAGGAGCACAGAGACGAATGGATAAGAGGTAACTGCTGCAGCTCACACTGGGGGCTCGCGCTGCGCCTGAGCGTGAAGGAGGAGCACAGAGACAAATGGATAAGAGGTAACTGCTGCGGCTCACACTAGTGCTCCGCTATGCGCTCTGGAGGGTGAAGGAGACAGAGACGAATGATAAGAGGTAATCATGGCGGCTCTCACACTAGGGGCTCCTAAGGCGCGCCTGAGGGTGAAGGAGGAGCATTGCGAGAGACGCACGGATAAGAGGTAACTGCTGGGCGGCTCACACTCAGGGCTCACTGGGCGCCGCCTGAGGGTGAAGGGGAGGAGCACAGAGACGAATGGATAAGTGTAACCATCATGCTCACAGTAGGCCTGGCCATGCCGCCTGAGGGTGAAGAAAGAGCACAGAGACGAATGGATAAGAGGTAACTGCTGCAACACTAGGCTCCACAAGAGCTGAGCGTGAAGGAGGTGCAGGAGACGATGGATAAGATAACTGCTGGCACCAAATTAGGGGCTCTGGCCAAGTGCCGCCTGAGGGTGAAGGGAGGTGCACAGAGACCTAATGGATAAGAGGTAACTATCATGGTTCACAGTAGGGCCTCTGGATGCCAGCTTGAGGGTGAAGGGAGTGAGCACAGAGATCTAATGGATATGCAGTAACTGCTGGCGGCTCACACTAGGGGCTCCACAAGAAGCTGAGGTGAAGGAGGAGCACAGAGACGCACGGATAAGAGGCAATCAAGGCGGCAACACTAGGGGCTCCACAGCAGCTGAGCGTGGAAGGAGGTGCACAGGAGACCTAATGGGATAAGAGGTAACTGCTGCGGCTCACACTAGGCTCTGGCCATGCCTGAGGAAGGAGGTGCACAGAGACGAATGGATAAGAGGTAACTGCTGCTCACACTAGGGCTCCTGCTGCGACCTGAGGGGTGAAGGAGGAGCACAGAGACTTAATGGGATAAGAGGTAATCATCATGTGGCTCACACTAGGGCTCTGCTGCGCGCCTGAGGGTGAAGGAGGAGCACAGAGACGAATGGATAAGAGGTAACTGCTGCAGCTCACACTAGGGCTCGGCTGCGCGCCTGAGCGTGAAGGAGGAGCACAGAGACGAATGGATAAGAGGTAACTGCTGCAGCTCACACGAGGGCTCCGCTGCGCACCTGAGGGTGAAGGAGGAGCACAGAGACTTAATGGATAAGAGGTAATCATGCTGCAGCTCACACTAGGGCTCTGGGCTATGGAGCGTGAAGGAGGAGCACAGAGACGCACGGATAAGAGGTAACCAAGGAAGCCACACTTGGGGCCTGCTGCGCTGCTTGAGCGTGAAGGAGGAGCACAGAGACGTAATGGATAGAGGTAACTGCTGCGGCTCACACTAGGGGCTCTGGCCATTGAGCGTGAAGGAGGCAGCACAGAGACAGACTGGATAAGAGGTAACTGCTGCGGCTCTCACACTCAGGGGCTCTGCTGCGCGCTTGAGGGTGAAGGAGGAGCACAGAGACCAACTGACAAGAGGTAACTGCTGGCTCACATTAGGCCTGCCGCGCCGCTTGGAGCGTGGAAGGAGGAGCACAGAGACGAATGGATAAGAGGTAACTGCTGCAGCTCACACTAGGGCCTGGCTGCGCGCCTGAGGGTGAAGGAGGAGCACAGAGACGAATGGATAAGAGGTAACTGCTGCAGCTCACACGAGGGCTCCGCTGCGCACCTGAGGGTGAAGGAGGAGCACAGAGACGAATGGATAAGAGGTAACTGCTGCAGCTCACACTAGGGCTCTGGGCTACTTGAGCGTGAAGGAGGAGCACAGAGACCTAATGGATAAGAGTAGTAACCTGCAGCTCACACTAGGGCTCTGGCTGGCACAGAGCGTGACAGGAGCACAGAGACTAATGGATAAGAGGTAATCATGCTCACACTAGGGGCCTGGGCTGCGCGCCTGAGCGTGAAGGAGGTGCACAGAGATGACTGGATAAGAGGTAACTGCTGCGGCTCACATTAGGGCTCTGCTGCGCGCCTGAGGGTGAAGGAGGAGCACAGAGACGAACGGATAAGAGGTAATCTGCTGCTGCAGTTTCACACTAGGGCTCCGCTTGCGCCTGAGCGTGAAGGAGGAGCACAGAGACGGTAATGGATAAGAGGTACTGCTGCAGTTTCACACTAGGGCTCCGCTGCGCGCCTGAGCGTGAAGGAGGAGCACAGAGACGAATGGATAAGAGGTAACTGCTGCGGCTCACACTAGGGCTCCGCTGCGCGCCTGAGCGTGAAGGAGGTGCACAGAGATGACTGGATAAGAGGTAACTGCTGCGGCTCACACTAGGGCTCTGCTGCGCGCCTGAGCGTGAAGGAGGAGCACAGAGACGAATGGATAAGAGGTAACTGCTGCAGCTCACACTAGGGGCTTGGGCCATGCCACGAGCATGAAGGAGGAGCACAGAGACTTAATGGATAAGAGGTAACTGCTGCAGCTCACACTAGGGCTCTACAGGCACCTGAGGGTGAAGGAGGAGCAGAGACGTAATGGATAAGAGGTAACTGCTGCAGTCATTACTAGGCCTGCGCTGCGCGCCTGAGCGTGAAGGGAGGGGTTACAGATCAATGGATAAGAGGTAACTGCTGCAGTCACCTAGCTCATGGCGCGCCTGAGCGCAGAAGGAGGAGCACAGAGACGAATGGATAAGAGGTAACTGCTGCGGTTTCACACTAGGGGCTCTGGCTATGCCGCTTGAGCGTGAAGGAGGTACAGAGATGACTGATAAGAGGTAACTGCTGGGCGTGCTCACTCAGGGGCTCTTCGCTGCGCCGCTTGAGCGTGAAGGGAGGAGCACAGAGACGCACGGGATAAGAGGTGTCTGCTGCAGCTCACACTAGGGCTTGCCATGCGCTTGAGCATGAAGGAGGAGCACAGAGACGAATGGATAAGAGGTAACTGCTGCAGCTCACACTAGGGCTCCGCTGCGCGCCTGAGCGTGAAGGAGGAGCACAGAGACGAATGGATAAGAGGTAACTGCTGCAGCTCACACTAGGGCTCTGCTGCGCACCTGAGGGTGAAGGAGGAGCACAGAGACGAATGGATAAGAGGTAACTGCTGCAGCTCACACTAGGCTTCTAAGCAAGGCCACTTCAGAGCGTGAAGGAGGAGCACAGAGACGAATGGATAAGAGGTAACTGCTGCAGCTCACACTAGGGCTCCGCTGCGCGCCTGAGCGTGAAGGAGGAGCACAGAGACGAATGGATAAGAGGTAACTGCTGCAGCTCACACTAGGGCTCCGCTGCGCGCCTGAGCGTGAAGGAGGAGCAGCAATATATTTAATGGATAAGAGGTAACTGCTATGCTCACACTAGGGGCTCCGCCATACACTCTGAGGGGTGAAGGAGGAGCACAGAGACCTAATGGATAAGAGGTAATCAAGGTGGCTCACACTAGGGCTCTGCTGCGCGGCTGAGGGTGAAGGAGGAGCACAGAGATGAATGGATAAGAGGTAACTGCTGCGGCTCACACTAGGGCTCTGCTGCGCGCCTGAGCGTGAAGGAGGAGCACAGAGACGAATGGATAAGAGGTACCTGCTGCGGTTCACTAGGGCCTCTGCTGCTACTTGAGGGTGAAGGAGGTACAGAGACGCACGGATAAGAGGTAACTGCTGCAGCTCAGGGCTCTGCTGCGCACCTGAGGGTGAAGGAGGAGCACAGAGACGCACGGATAAGAGGTAACTGCTGCAGCCACACCAGCCTCTATGCTCCTGAGGGTGAAGGAGGAGCACAGAGACGAATGGATAAGAGGTAACTGCTGCAGCTCACACTAGGGCTCTGCTGCGCGGCTGAGGGTGAAGGAGGAGCACAGAGACGAATGGATAAGAGGTACCTGCTGCGGCTCACACTAGGGCTCTGCTGCGCACCTGAGGGTGAATGAGGGAGCACAGAGATGAATGGATAAGAGGTAACTGCTGCAGCTCACACTCGGGCTCTGCTGCGCAGCTGAGCGTGAAGGAGGAGCACAGACACGAATGGATACGAGGTAACTGCTGCAGCTCACACTAGGGCTCTGCTGCGCACCTGAGGGTGAAGGAGGTGCACAGAGACGAATGGATAAGAGGTAACTGCTGCAGCTCACACTAGGGCTCTGCTGCGCGCCTGAGGGTGAAGGAGGAGCACAGAGACGAATGGATAAGAGGTAACTGCTGCAGCTCACAGTAGGGCTCCGCTGCGCAGCTGAGGGTGAAGGAGGTGCACAGAGACGAATGGATAAGAGGTAACTGCTGCAGCTCACACTAGGGCTCCGCTGCGCGCCTGAGCGTGAAGGAGGAGCACAGAGACGAATGGATAAGAGGTAACTGCTGCAGCTCACACTAGGGCTCTGCTGCGCGCCTGAGGGTGAAGGAGGAGCACAGAGACGAATGGATAAGAGGTAACTGCTGCAGCTCACACTAGGGCTCTGCTGCGCAGCTGAGGGTGAAGGAGGTGCACAGACATCTAGATGGATAAGAGGTAACTGCTGCAGCTCACACTAGGGCTCCGCTGCGCGCCTGAGGGTGAAGGAGGAGCACAGAGACGAATGGATAAGAGGTAACTGCTGCAGCTCACACTAGGGCTCCGCTGCGCGCCTGAGCGTGAAGGAGGAGCACAGAGACGAATGGATAAGAGGTAACTGCTGCAGCTCACACTAGGGCTCCTGTGGAATCATTTTTATATTGATTCACTTAATTATTACCAATTGTTTATCCTTGCTTACTCTTACTTTTACTCTTGCTTAGTTTCTCTCAGGCCTCAGTGTGCACCCTTGCATGTCTCTGATTAGCCTGGGCCTGCATAACTGTAAGTTTCCATAAATCTGACCAGTGCGTCATGGCATATAGCTTATCTGGAGCCATGCGGACCTGATGGGCCCATAACAAGGGCAAGATGTTCTTTCTCTCTCTCTTAGTTTATGTGTTTACATAAGAAGGAGTGCAAGGGAGAGCCCGGAATGCGAACAAGACGACCTGCAGTTATGATAGCGAGGAATCACCTGTCTTCTCTGCGAGATGTACGCACACCTCAGGGGCGGCTTGACGTGGGTTGCGTGCGACTGCAAGAGTCTTCCAGATTACATCATGATGTGTAAATCAGCACGGGGGGAGAAGAACGTCACAACGTTTTCCTACAAAAGCCACAGAATCAGAAACTGTCCTTATCCTTGTTTGACTGGACTTGTTGTGTGCGGGGATCCTTTTTCTGCAGAAAAAGTAAACTAACTTTGGCTTCAAAATATTAATTCCTTTGTCTCTGTTTGAGTTGTTTTTGAGAAGGTAATACCAGGAATATAAAATTAAAATTCCTACAACATTGGGGGCATCGTCCAGGGTTCCAATATCTCACCTGCACTCCTGGAGAATCGGGCGCCGACTGCAAAAACCGTGCCGCGTCGTCTTGAGAGGCGTAAAAAGGGAAAATCCTCAAACCCGGAGCGACTGGCAAGGCTCTTTGGGTGTGTAGTGAGGCCAGGAGGGAGGTTCTCCAAAATTTGTGGTGGAGGTGCAGGTGAGTGACGGAATTTTTACTGAATTCGGTTTAGTTGCTGTGTGAGACAGAGGAATTAATATTGCCAATTATGGGACGGACGAACAGTAAGGGGTTGTTGTTGTTGTTGTCGTTGTTGTAAGGACTGCTGTTCTGGGACAAATGATGACGTGACTTTGACTGAGACTGGGCAATTCTTTGAAAGTTGACATAATGGTTCAGGGAATCATTGTGGGTCTGTGACTGAGGAGTGTGTAGAATGCTGACATTATGGTTCTGGGAATCATTGTGGGTAAAGGAATTTGGGTTTAGTTGAAATAGAGCGTTGTCTGTATGTTATCGAAGCAACAATGGTGTCAGATCATAAGAAAATTAGAGCCTTGGATCTTTTTCCAAAGTGAATGAATGTGAGAGAGGAAAGTGCACTGAGGTGTGTGTGTGTGTGTGTGTGTTTGTGTATGTGTATGTGTGTGTATGTCCTCTGAGCTCAGATTGCGTGTGTGTGTGGAAATCAATGTGAATGAACCTAACTCCGTGAGTGTCTGTAAACAACTGCATTGCTGGCATATTTGTTAGTTTTGTCTTTGTTAGATTGAATACAGTTGTCATTCTATTCCATGAAGTGCTTATATAAATGTCTAAAATGAAATTAGCATTTATGCAAGAATAATTTAAGGTGCCAGTTGATTAGCCTATATTTACAGTATTTTATGGAATCCTTACTGTAATTGCAGGATTGGTAAAAAGTGAAATTTCTAAGAAAAAAGTGTATATTAGCAGTGCTAATTTGTAGCAGTTAAGCCATTTTAATGACTGTGGAGTTGTAAAAAGGACAAAGTTGCAGAATTAAACAGAATAATTATTCCTTATGAAACCGATAAAAGTCCCTATTTCTTGATAAAATAAATACTAACCTCTCTTAAATGATCAGTAACTATAAACAGAGGGAAGTTTAGATGAAGTAACAATTGAATGTAAATTATAAAAAACATGGACAAGTGTTTCTAAAATTGTAAAGAGCAAGAAAATCTAAGCAGTTTTCTATAAATAATTAGGCTGTGTGAGATTGGTGTGCTAGAAGCATATCTCTGAAAAAGAAAAACACGGTGTGTTCAAAATTTGCCAAAGTACTGTTTAACACTGTATACAGTAAGAAACTGTGTGTAAATTCAATTGATGCAGACGTTTTTTCTATCAAGCATTGAAAAAATTTCAATTGCTATCTGAAGGTAAAAAAATTGAGGTAAAAATGATCAGAAAAGTGCCAGTAAATATAAAATTTAATATGAAATTTAATGATACATATTAAATTAATATTAAAAAAATCAAGTGAACTATTGTGGGATTAGAGACTGCATGGGTTCTTAAACAAAGCGCCAGAGTCAAAACAATAGAGTGAATGGAGCCCTATTGACCCGAAGCAGATAAGGGAGCACAGATAGGTGAAAAGGTCGACATACAGAAGTCAGAACAGAAGGATGATGAGCAAATGTGACTGAAAAGCTTTCCTGACCAAAGAAATGCAATTAAAGATCTTTTCTCCATTTTGCACAGGAACTGTCAACGAGTGTCTTCATGGCAAAGGAACTGAGAGGCAGATAACCTTAATCTGTTTATTTAACTTTTTACAGGAAAGGATCGAGCAGGTTGAATTAAAGCAAAATTGTTCATTATTGTTTGTCTCTAACTCCTCTTGGAACTTTTTCCACAGAGAGCACTGCTGAAGATAAGTGATGAGCTGGCCAGCTGGGGATTCAACTGTGGGTTTTCAGCTTAAAAGTTTACCTTCTAAAAATAGATTTGGGGAAATCCAATTTGAAGTATTAACACAAGACTAAATTCAAAAGGTGGACTACCATATAATTGAAAAAAGTCCACTAAGTAACGTGATCACATATTACTTTGCCATTTCTAAAAATTTATTTTTGATTAAGTGGACAGTCAAATAAAAAGGTACTGACTGAGGGACCTTTATGTGCTGGGAGCCCAACGTGAAAACTATTAGTTGAATATTAAATATGTACCAATTTTGTGAATAAAAAAAATTTGCAAATTGTAACATAGTCTAAATTGAATCCACGTGGTTCTGCTGATGATGTGGGAAAATGTAAGAATGGTTGGGGCTAATAAGCCCTGACTGTGCATTTCCTCCATGCTTTTAGCGGAACCCTAGACTGAGGTGGATTGCTTAATCATAATTAATTGAGAGGAAAAAATTAAAAACAAAAATGTACTCTCCATTGTGAAAGAAGTCCTATCTAATAATACTGCATGTTCTGGACTTAAGGACACCCCACTATCAAATCCTGATATTGAATACTTTGTTGATGGTTCAAGAGTCGATAAAAGGCAACCTATGTGTTGGATATACTGTCTGTACTCATGATGCAGCAGAGCTGATAGCTCACATCAAAACATATTGACACAATCAGTTTGGCTGACCCCTTTGCAGACAGAGAAGCAAGGGACAGCCAAACACACTCTTGTGGGGCTATTACACCAATCTGAGGACTCAATTTCATGTGACCTGCTGTGAACAGAGCATGATGCTGCTCCCCACAAGAAAAAACGCCAATGGACATCACATGGAACACAACACACTGATGACGGGTGGGTGGGACCCAATGGTAAGCCTATATTACCAAAATCCCTCTTCCATATTGCTGTAGATTTGGTGCATGGGCAGTGCCATGTACCAAGAGGGGGACCAAGGGGTTAATAGATCAAAGTACTATCACTTCTTTACTAAAAAATTTTTTAAGAAATGTCTAACATGACAAAGTTATAATACACGGGACACGGGGGGAGGGGTAGTAGTACAGAAGGGGGCAATCCCTACACCCCCTGGGCCATTCCACACGGTTCATACATTTAACACCATGCGAAGGGAAGAGATATGTGTTGGTATTGGTATGACTCTTTTCTAGATGGATAGAGGCCTTCCCAGCCACAGCTATAGATGCGATTACAGTGGCTTAAGTTTTGAGTAGGGAAAATTATTCCTTGGTGGGGATTCAAAAAGCATTACATAGTGATAATGGGCCAGAATTTAGAAATGAAGTACTGGCTCGTTTGGGAGCAAAATGGGAATAGAATTGAAAAAACATTAGCATATCATCCACAATCAGCGGGATTGGCAGAAAGGACTAATGGGACCTTAAAAGCAAAAATTGCGCTTAAAAGCCATGGCTGAGACTAAATGGAACTGGGTTGCATGTCTGCCGTTGGCATTAACTAGCATGAGAATAACACCACAGCGGTCATTGGGGTTGTCACCTTATGAAGTAGTACATGGGGAAACCTTTTGAATGTAAGTGAACCACACTTATTACAGAGAACACAAGTAGAAGAGGCAACTCTGGCTGAGTATATGAATAGAATGTTGACTAACAAAAGTGAGATTCAAATGTGCTTCCTCCCAGATCAGTAGCGGAGCTGCCACCGGAGAGATAAAGCCTGGAGATTGGATCCTGGTACGGAGTGTCAGTAAAAAAGCAGAAGTGGAGTGACCCGGCGTGGAAGGGTCCATATCAAGTGCTCCTGACCACATCAACTGCAGTAACAATCCAGGAGAGAGAGACGTGGATACATCAGTCACATTGTAAGGTGGTATCTCCTCCTCCAGCTGGTGTGTAGGTACATCTGAATGAGTCAGGATAGACTTGGAGGGAGTCCGATTACACAGGGGGGCTTGGCATATAGAGCTCGTCCGTCTCAAATTTGGTGAAGAACTTATTTACGCTCCAAGTCAGTAGAGACTGCGGACTTATTCATAAAAAAAAAAAAAAAGAAGGGTCTAATAAAATGGCTTACCTCTCCCTGTGTCTGTTCATTTTAAACATATGTAGTGCCTGCAATGAATTTGAACAGTACAGTCAGTACAGTTAAATGCAGCATGGCAGTGTCTACTGCTCGTAGTGGATTAGTTTCAATAGACCCCAGTCTACCCCCACTGAACATAGTACTGGGTTGAAATACCGCACCGATAGGGATGGATATCTGAAGTTGGGAATTGTGGGTTCTAATGTCCCGCTCATGATAGTCCATTACAGTTCGGAGCAGAAGTTTTGGCGATGTGTCAAAGGAAATGGCACAGAGTTTGTGGGGGTGACCTAGGGGTGCCAGGGGAAACTATTGATTTTCTGTGGGTATCCACAAATAAGTGACTAGAACAATTCGGAATGACTAACCGCCCTGGGGGAAGGGTTAGCATCTGGGGAGCCATTACCCTATGATGAAACTAAATTGTTTGCATTAATGGCTGCACCAATGAGTGCTTGGAAAACCTTGATTGTAAATGACACACCAATTTCTTTTCTGTGTGACACGGGGGCATGTCGAACTGTTATCAGAAAAGTAAGTGTAATTTTTCCACATCGGCTCAGCACTGATATGATACAAACTTGTGCTGCGAATGGGGCAACGGAACAGCATAGCAACAGAGGAACTCAAATTTGAGGATCCTGATGGGGGAAATTGCTACACACTGTTCTGTAATAATATCCACACAGTGCCCAGTAAACCTCCTGGGGAGGGACGTAATGTCTAAACTGGGGCTCGGGGTGGTTCCTACAGGTCCTACTACGTGGGGAGGCAATGCGCATGTTCGAGGGAAACGAACAGGGGTAAGATGGGGGATCAGAAGGTGGTTCTGGGGAACGGACCCCAGCAATCTACTATGCGTTGCATTTGCAGATTGACCCCTCGCAAGCTGATTACAGAAATGTTGCAAATAGTGCTGGGGAGAGGACTGAAGACCCCGTGTCTGGTGAAGTATGAATTGACATATTGCCGTGGTACTGTCTAGTTGGCGTGTTTGTCGCATGTAAAGGTTGTGGGCAACACGTGGTATGGGTGACAGCCCACACCTAGCAGAGGGCGTTGGAGACGACCTCTGTGAACAGGCGAGGCTGGTGAAAACGGTCAAAGCGAATCGTCAGTCGGCGAGTGGTGCTTCTGTGATCGGTGGGCTTTGAAAAGGAGACGCCCGGGAAGCAGAAGGCAGAGTTCTCAACCTGGGGGAGCCTGGGCGGAGATCTCTGTGGAAAGGGTCTAGCCTGGGACTGCGCCCTGAATGGGAGGTTCGAAGGATCTTAGTGGTCTAAAATATGTGCCCAAGTTGGAATTGCAGGATGCTACTACTGCTCATTGTATTTTTTGACAGCAGCACAGGGAGGGTCTGCCAGCTTATAGGGCCCACACTGTACCTATATACCCGCTAATGATGAGGCAGGAGGGGTGATTGATCAAGCCTTGTAACGTTTGAAGGATATATCAGATGCACAACAGTGAGACCTCGCACCAGCATCAGCAGACTCCTGGTGGGACTGGCTCCTGTCTGGAGGATGGGAAGCAGGAGTTACGTCTATATTAAGTCTTGTAGCAGGGGGATTTGCAGTACTGCTCTTCTGCAGTTGCTGTGGGGTTCCCATAATTAAAGGATTGATATCAAAAATGTTGAGTGCTAATCCACAATATCAGATGTTTCTGTTACAGGACACCAATGAAGTGTATACTCTCCCCGTGAATGAAGCACATGTCGAAAATCGAGAGAAGTGGCACGCTGGCGGATAATCAATTATAAACAGGGGGGAAATGTGGAATCATTTTTATATTGATTCATTTAATTATTATTAATTGTTTATCCTTGCTTGCTCTGGCTCAATTTTTCTTAGGCTATGGTAGTGTACTTTTGCCTGTTTCTGATTAGCCTAGGCCTTCATAGCTGTAGCTTCCACAAATTTGAACAATGCGTAATTGCTTATAGTTTATCTGGAGCCATGCAGTTCTGACAGGGCCAAGATGTTCTCTTTCTCTCTCAAGTTCATGTGTTCTCAGGAAGAACAGTACAAGTTGAGCCTGGGATGCCGAACGATACGATGTATGCATGCTCCGGGGCCGGCTTTACGTGGGCTGTGTGCGTCTGCAACATCCCTGTTGATACCATGATGCGTAAATCAGCTTGAGGGGGAGGAAGATGTCAAGATGGACTCTTACTTAAACCACAGCAAAATCCTTGTTGGTTATCCTTGTTTGACTGGACTTGTTGTGTGCAAGGATCCTTCTCTGCAGATGAAGTAAACTGACTTTTACTTGGACATTAATTCCTCTGTCTCTGTTTGAGTTCTTTTTGAGAAGGTAACACCAGGAATATAAAATCAAAATTCCTACAACAACAGCAAACCACTTAATATGGGCTGCATTGAGTAGGTGTTAATGGACAAAACTTTCTTGACCCTCCAAAAGAAACAAAGCAAATAAAATTCAAACCACGATAAATATAAAAAATTTCCTCTATCGCTTGGAGGTAAAGTATACGGGGAAGAAAACGGCACATACACTCGGGAGCACTCAACTTCTTGCGCGAAAGATCCCCACGCACCACTTCTTTGGTAGTGCAGCCGACCACTGTAGCCCCAGTTTGCAGCGTCCGAGCTTAAAGTTATAAGCACGGGAGATATGCCGGTCAATGTGAATGAACTGCCCTCGTCCAACTTTTAAGCGTTAGACGCAGAAGGTGAGACTCCAACTTTCTAGCCTTAGGCTCCCGTGTGAATCAACTGTTCTCAAGCTGCTCCTTGCCGTAACATGACAGATCCTGTAGCCACGGCTTGCGGCGTCTAAGCTTAAACTTATAAGCCAAGGCAGTGTGCCGACCAGTGTGTATGATATGCACTTGTCCAACTTTTACGTATTAGACGCAGTGGGTAAAGCTTCGGTCCAGCTTTCTAGCCTTAAGCTCCCATGTGAGAAAGCTATTCTCGTCCACCACACAAACAGTTTGAAAACGTTCTCGCGCTCTTTCATCCTCTTCCCACCCCTACCATCAATTTCCTGAGTGGACAACAGAAATACTGGAGTCAGTTTGAAAACAAGCTGGCTCCCTCTATGGGGAGTGAGTATCTGAGGTAGGGTAGCCTTCTAAAACAACCAAACTCCTCTATGGGAAGGGAGTGATTAAGAGCAATCAATCATAGAGCGGTAAAAGTGCAATGGTCTACACCATAACCCATACTGCACCTCGTCACATCAGGAAAACGAAGTGTACATGCAAATATATATACGCTTACAGGTTGAACGGCGCACTGAAAATAAATCTATTTTTATGATTTTTGAAGATACTTTAAATATGAGTGAAGAAACAGCCCGAGATTTTAGGTGTGCGCAAGCGCAGAACCGCGAGGTAGCATATTTTGATTGGTAGCAAAATTTGACAGAACACCGGCAGCGGCTAAAAATAACTGAAACAGCTCGCGCTGACCTTAACCGCCACAGATAGAATATGAGCTCGTGAGGGACTTGAATGGTGAGTCAGCCAGAGGGAGGTTGGTAGCAGGCGACCGAGCATTAAGTTTGCGTCCTCGGTCTCTTGGTAGTCAAATGAATGAAAATGCGCCACTATATTTATAGCTGTGCATCTTTTTAAATTTGCTGCTCGCGATGATCCTGGTATCCTCCGAACAGGCATGGACTGAACAGTTGTCCTTGCCCTGGCGGTGGTATGTGGTAGTGATGGCAGTGTGACACTGAAGTGTCGATACGTGCTTCAAACCCGTAGTGTAGAACCACTGTTTCAAAGCTTGCTTCGGAGCGGAAAAAAAATCACGTGACATGTGACGTCCGAAGCAGTAACTGCTTCGCTCCCTGAATGAATTAACTGAATGGTTCGAGTGCGCCAATCAGCTGATTCACTGACTGACAGGTGACAGGATGAGACAGTTTTGAATTTGAGCGCCATAAAAGCTCTATAACAGCCGTAAAGAATGCAGAATTTGTGGGTTGTAGTAGAAGGTGTGTTTTAGCTGTCGAGTTGTTGTTTGTATTGCGTTGTTGTGCTGAATCATTATGGAGCCAGTCAGGAAGAGAGGTCGGTCTGATATGTGGGAACACTTCAATCTGATCGCTCCTGATAAGGTAGGTGTGCTGGCTGCACGTAAGAAAAGTAAAGTTACATATAGGACTAGTTCTTGTTTACTAACATTGACATCATATTCAGACGTGCGCATTAGCGTGGTTGGCAAGAAAAAGCGTAAATCATTACAACAAAACGGGGAAGTGTGGCATCCTGCAGTTGTGGAACCGATTCGGCGGTCTCTGAATATGTACAAAACCTTGACAGTACCGCGAAGACAAGATATTTCTCTAAGCTTAAGTTCAACGAAGGTCTGTGTAGGCTTCCGGATCCTAACGAGCTAAAAGATTGGAGGAGCGACCCCTCTTTGGGTCTGGGTCGGCTGGATCATCACTTGGTATTCCTTCATCGAACATAAATTCGACATTTGTTGATCATCCTTGAGCAGTGAAAGTAATTCACAGTAGTATGTTTACCGGAGCGATTTTAAAAGGGGGCGCCAATATATTTTGGTGGGTTTTATTCGTGATAAGGGGGTTTATTATTTATCATTAATATTTATTATCGCGAATGCATATACTGCACATTCCCTAAACAGCTGGTGTGTCATCAGTAACAAGGCTGCCGCCGCTACAGCTGCAGTAGACATTTAACTCTAAATTGTCTTGACTGGATATACGATTGACGTTTTTACACACTCGAATGTTTCTCTGGGTACTCAAAAGTCAAGATAAGCCGAAGGAACTGATCTCAGTTCATACTGATGACGGTTGAAAGCGGAATTATTTCCAATACTAATATCCGAACTGTCACTTACTCGTTACGGGAAAGCATAAGGAACCGATCGAATTACCCAACACAAAAAGCAAGATCATTCCCTTGCTATGACCGAATAATAAAATGCGAAAACTTAGCAAAATGTCATGTTAGAAATTATGGAAAATAACTTGGGACTTACCCGACAGAAAGTGAATGGTACAAACATGCGAGTGGGTCGACGGCACCCAGTTCTTTCATCGAGTTGAATTGATCCAAGGGGATTTTTAGGTTTTTGTTCAGGAATACGAAGGAAACGTATTCCTGAGCCCTTAACGAATCGGTTTGTGCAGTTAATTACGCTGCAACTAACTGGTATTATTACAGAAAGTGGAAGACAACTGTGCTTCGCCTATTCAATCAATTGTAATGTTGATGCTTTTTGCCAACCACGCTAGTCAACAAACCCGCATGACCAGGTTCGTAACATCACGAGAATTACTGCTATACAACAGTAAATATCAGTACAGTACTAGCCTATAGTAGGGTCCATCTCAAATCTATTTTAAGCAGCATTACAGTAAATGTATGTATGATTAGTGTTGCCATAAGGCTATAGCAACCAATTCCATATTTCCCCAGCACTCTCCTCAATAACACAAAACACTCATTCATCAATCTTTATTTGTGAATACAACTTAATATACTGTGTGTGTGTGTGTGTGTGTGTGTGTGTGTGTGTGTGTGTGTGTGTGCCTTGCGGTTGTCAGGATATCACTCCGCCTGTTTTGAAATAAGTCAATCTATGTAAGAAGTTCCGGTCAATTAAGAATGCTGGAGAGAAGAAGTTCGAACTGCACTCGCGCCTGCTCGTCTTGTTTAGCTGAATAAAAACTCCACATCAACACATGGTGTCAGAAGGTGAAAACTATTCAATTTCAAAGTGAATCACTCTGCCATGGAAGGACAGAAACCACCCGCTGGACTCGATTTGCAGAACGGCAACCTGTCGGGGAACTGGCGAAGATTTCGGCAGCGGTTCGAGCTATATCTGGTAGCCGCAGGCTATGCAGAGAAGGACGGAAAGGTACAGTCCTCATTGTTTCTTCATGTAGCAGGAGAAGAAGCGGTGGAAGCATATAATACATTCACGTTTGCAGCTGCCGACGATAAGCATAAACTTGAGAAAATTATGGACATGTTTGAGAATTTCTGTAACCCGAAAGCTAACGTGACGTATGAATGGTATATGTTTTTCACGTGTGTGCAAGGGAACATGACCATTAATCAGTACGTCACTGAATTGAAGCGCAGAGCAAAGTCATGCGAATTTGGAACATTACAAGAATCCCTTGTTCGTGACAGAGTAGTTTGCGGGATTACCTCCGATGCACTGAGAGAAAGACTTTTAAGAGGCTGTGAATTAACTCTCGATAAAGCCTTGCAAATGTGCGTAGCCGCGGAGACGACGAAAGCACAAGTCATGCAGATGCACGGGGAGGGCTCTGCGCGTGAGGGTACTGCAACCGTGGATGCCGTAAAACAAAAGAACATTAGAAAAAATGAACAGAAAAGCCAGCAAAAAACGAGTGAAGGTGGGAAAGCAAATAAATTTAATTGCAAACGTTGTGGTACAGAACATGCAGCACGAAATTGCCCAGCTTATGGAAAAAAATGTAAGAATTGTGCAAAGATGAACCACTTTGCAAAGATGTGCAGAACAGCTAAGCAAGTGCATGCAGTGCATAAGGATGCCACTGAGCAGCCTAACAGTCTGTTTGTTGGTGTAGTTCAAGCACAGGAACACACTGATGAATGGAAAACTGACCTAAAAATAGGAAATAAAGTTGTGAGCTTTAAACTAGACACAGGAGCACAGGCCAATGTAATTTCATTTGACTTCCTCAAGAAATTAGAAAAAACAAACATGCTCAAAAGCACAGAAGTAAAGCTCTCCACGTACACGGGTCAGCAAATACCAGTGAGAGGAATGTGCCACTTAAAATGGTTAAAATGGTTAGATTCATTGTGGCGAAAGAGGAAGCCAAACCAATACTTGGTGTACAAACATGTGAGGAGCTTAAACTACTAAAGAGAGTGATGATGATCAACAAAAATGAAAAAAAGTGACATTTTCACTGAATATGCAGATGTTTTTGAGGGCTGGGGTGTCTGGAAGGAAAGCTCACCATTCAAGTGACTGAAGATGTCATGCCAAAGGTACACCCCCAAGGAAGGTGCGGTTATGCTTCGAGAAAGACTCAAAAAAGGAGTTAAACAGAATGGAAAATTTAAAAGTAATCCAGAAAATTGAAAAACCAACACAGTGGGTCAACCATTAGTAATCATTGAAAAGTCAAATGGCAACCTTTGTGTATGTCTTGACCCGCGTGACCTAAACACAGCAATCATGAGAGAACACAGCTGCCCACGGTAGAAGAAATCGCTCACAGACTAGCGAAAGCAAAATACTTTTCAGTCCTGGATGCCAGCTCAGGCTTTTGGCAGCTTCAGTTGGATGAGGACAGCTCTCTTTAGTGCACATTTAACACGCCCTTTGGCCGGTATAGGTTTTTACGCCTACCGTTTGGAATAAATTCAGCACCTGAAGTGTTTCATAGGACTGTGAAACAGCTGTTTGAGGGCATTGAGGGGGTGGAGACGTACATTGACGACATATTAATATGGGCAGAAACAAAAGAGCAGCATGATCAGAGATTAAAGCAGGTTCTTGAGCGGACAAGAGCGTCAAACTTCAAGCTAAACAAAAATGCAAAATTGGCTTAGAAGAAATAAAATACTTGGGCCATGTACTGTCAAAAAATGGGTTAAAACCAGACAAAAGCTAAATTGAGGCAATCAAGAAAATGCCCACCCCTGAATGCAAAAAGGACATTGAAAGGTTCTTGGGAATGGTCACATTCTTAGCCAAATTTGTCCCTAACCTCTCTGAGCATACAGAGCCACTACCTGAGCTCACCAGAGATGATGTCATGTGGCAGTGGCAGGAGAGAAGCACCAGTGTGCACTGGGCAAGTTGAAGACAATGCTCACTGAAGCACCAGTGCTTAAGTATTATGATGTTGAATTACCCGTCACGTTATCAGTTGATGCCTCAAACAGTGGTCAGGGCGCTGTGCTGCTGCAGGAGGACAGACCTGTAACATGTTAGCCGAGAGCGATGCGCCAACCGAGCAGCGATGCACGCGCCAAATAGAAAAAAAAATGCTTGCGATCGTGTTTGGGGCTGAAAAGGTTCCATCAGTTCATTTATGGGAAAGATGCTGATGTTGAAACGGATCACAAACCACTTGAGGTAATAATGAAGAAGCCGTTGAGCAGCGATCCAGCGACTATTAATGCGCGTACAAAAGTACCAGCTCAAAGTAAGGTATAAACCTGGTAAATTCATGTACATTGCAGACACATTGTCACGCGCTTGCTTACCGAACAGTGCGGAAACTGAACACAAACAGGACATTCTAGTGCACACACTGAAAACAAACATACCTGTCCTGGATGACGAAATAGAGGAATCTGAAGAAGAGGTCAAAGCACAGGTGAACATGTTAATGATGAACTTACCTGTCTCAAGTGACAAGTTAGAAGAAATTAAACAAAAAACCAGAGATGACGAGACGCTGACTAAACTAAAAGAAGCAGTGCCGTCTGGCTGGCCTGAGACGCGAAAGCAGGTCCCAAAGGAGCTTCAGGAATATTGGACCTTTAGGGATGAAATTTCAGTCAGTGACGAAATTATATTCAAAGGAGAACGAATAATAGTTCCAACACAAATGAGAGGGGAAATGCTAAACCGCATTCACGAAAAGCCCCTCCGAATTGAAAGCTGCAGAAGACGCAAGCGAGAGACTTGCTCTTCTGGCCAGGGATGTCTCAAGCCATAGCTGACATGGTGAGTGACTGTGCAGTTTGTAACACTTACAGAAAGTTCCAAACAAAGGAGCCTCTGCACCCACACAAAGCTCCGGAGAGACCTTGGGAGAAGATCGGCGTGGATTTGTTCACGTTTGACAAACAAGAATATCTTCTCATTGTGGATTACCACTCCAAATTCATTGAAGTCGAATGGCTGAAAAATGACACGCGGAGTACAAAAGTCATCACTCCTTAAATCACAATTCGCCAGGTACGGCATACCGGACATTCTCATAAGTGACAACGGACCGCAGTTCAGTTCAAGTGAGTTCAGGGCCTTTGCAAAGGAGTGGGAGTTTTGCCACATAACTTCTAGCCCCCATTATCCACAATCAAATGGAACGGCGGAGAGAGGAGTTCAGACAGTAAAGCTCATGCTTAAGAAGGCAAAGGCGGATGGAACAGATCCATACATCTCGCTGCTGAACATGAGGAATACCCCTATTGATGACCTTGGTGTATCACCGGCTCAGCTACTGTTGGGAACACGTGCGAGAACAAGACTTCCTACTCCTCCACAGCTGCTGCGGCCCAAGACGGTAACAGGTCCAGTGAAACAGCTTTTGGATGAAAGACAAAGGAAGCAGAAGGAGTACTTCGACCGAGGGTCAAAGCCTCTTCCGACGCTGAAGGTTGGTGAAAGGGTCGGATGTGGCATGAAGGAAGCTGGAAACCAGCTCAAGTAACAGCCTGCCGACAAACCAAGATCCTATGTTGTGCGGACGCAGGATGGTCAAGATTTCAGAAGAAATAGAAGCTTTTTCCTGAAAACAAAAGAAAAAAGGAAAAATGGGGACATTTACAACAAAGACAACCATGAAATTGACAATGAAATGGTCCATGACAGTGTTGTGGAGGAACCTGATCAAAGCACCTCCACAGAGACATACAACTTGGGTCACACACACTTCAAAAATTCACCAGTCAAAAGCGAAGAGTGGATTTAATTGTTAAACAGCCACAGAGACTGATTGAGGAAAAGGCTCCTTAATGGACTGTTTTTGTCAGCATGCCATCATTGAAATAGATGGAATAACTGTGTTAGATAAGCATTTTGAAATTGTGACTAATGCTTGTGTTTTGGTAAAAATGTTACATGCTTTTCCACCTGCAAAGTTACTGCAAAAAAAAAAAAAAAAGATGTCAGGATATCACTCTGCCTGTTTTGAAATAAGTCAATCTATGTAAGAAGTTCCAGTCAATTAAGAATGCTGGAGAAAAGAAGTTCGAACTGCACTCACGCCTGCTCGTCTTGTTTAGCTGAATAAAAACTCCACATCAACACAGCGGTCAGCAAAAAAACATAGTAATCATCGGCCTCTACTTTCTAGGTTGCTGCTGGGGGAAAAAGGAAGAGGAAGAGGTGCCAGGTCGGCAAGCCATCTGATGATGTCAAGACGAGGATGATCTGTGCGAAATGTGCAAAATTCATTTGCACAAAGCACACTGTGATTACATGTCGCTCGTGTGCTGTGTAGATGCACACACATTGTTCATTTTCACTTCTTGTTAATTTCTGGTTCTGAACATTGCATAATGTTCACTTTTACAACATGATGACGTCACTTGCGTGTTGTGTAGATGCACAGATACACACACACACCGCACGCGCATACACACACACACACACACACACACACACACCTCGTTGATATGGCTAATTTCTTGTTATTTTGTTCATTTCTGGTTCAAAAACAGTGCATAAATAAAGTTTACTTTCAATACAAATCCTTATGACTCATTTGTCTTGATTTTAAGTGAACGGGTCAATTTGACCCTGAACAGAAAAAGTGTCTCATCTTAATTTATCAAAATCACCCCATGAAAAAAAAGTTTAAAAATATAAAACAAAATAAAAAAAAAAAAAACAATGTTATGTAAAACTATTGTATTTTACATGAAGGTCTTTCCAATGTACATTAAAAAAAGTTTGAACATGTTTTTTTATGAAAAATGAGTGAATTATCTTACTTTAACTATGATCTGTGAAAGGTAAAGAACACCACTGCACTAAATATTGATTGAATTGTTAGTAATGGAGTTAGCAATGCGATATAAATAATGTTTATTAGTATTTTTGGTTTCTGAGAACTTTTTGATAATTAAACATGCCCTGGGTCACATTGACCCGGGAACATCATAGTGTTACTGACATATGAACATAACAGGAGGGTTAATATAGACGTAAGCGGTGCAGAAAACATGCCTGAAGCAGCAAAGTAAAATGCAACATTAACACATCATGCAGATATAGGACAGAGGCTTCTTTATTCCAATTTTAAAGGTGAGGAGAGGAGCTCATTTGATTGGTGAAGATTTGACTCGGCTGTGTTAAACTCACTCTCTCCTTCTCTCTCTCCTTTGCCACTTGCGCCGGCAGGAGGGACCGAGGCGGGACAGAGGAGTATTTTGCGTCAGGCTGCGCTGGCACGAAATTGCAACATACGCCTGGACACACCCCGTTGGCGCGGCGCACCCCCCGTTCGCCGCACCTGCGCCACGCCTGCGCCTGGTCTACGAATTTAGAGCCCAAAGTATCTGCGTATGCTGATGATTTGATGGAGGCGGTGAAAGACCAGGGGGATTTGATTGATTTGCAAAATTGTATTAAGATCTATGAACAGGCATCCTCTGCCGGGTAAACTGGGGAAAAGAGTGAGGCATTACTCTGTGGCTCCCTGGCAAAATGAGCCCCCTCCCTAACTGCCAGGGAGACTGGTCTGGAAGCGGGATGGCCTCAAGGTATTAGGTGTCTTTTCAGGTTCTCCACATTTCATGGAAAAAAATTGGGATGGTGTGATGGAGAAGGCTTGTGCACGGTTGTCTCGGTGGCAATGGCTCCTTCCACAAATATCCTTCAGAGGTAGTCTCTTGATTTTAAACAATTTGGTAGCATCATCACTGTGGCTCAAGTTAGCAGTGCTGACGCCACCTGAAGGTTTTCTCAGGAACTTGCAAAGGTCTTTGGTGGGATCTTTTTGGTCTGGGCAGCACTGGCTTAGAGCTCCTGTATTATATCTCCCTGTGCAGGAAGGAGGGCAGGGCCTTATTGACCTTGAAAGCAGAGTAACAGCTCTCCGGTTACGGGCAGCACAACAGCTCCTGTATAAGGCAGAGATCAGCTGGAGTGAGACAGCTGCCGCTCTGCTTAGGAAAGCAGGTAGTTTGGGCTAGACCGGCATTTGTTCCTGATGGAACTAGACCCCATCCATACACAAGGTCTGACTGATTTTTACACATCTGTGTTAAAAGCATGGACAGATGTTTTTGTTTCTTAGCGAGAGACCTTATGGTCTTTTGAAGAACCTCTGTTTGCTAATCCACTGATTGAACTGAATCCTCAGAGTTTGGCCAGCGTGAAGGGCCAGTTCATAAGGGCTGGCCTGACTAAAGTGGCCCATTTGAGGAGAGTGGATGGTAGGGGCTGGAGAGCTGCTGGAGACACAGCAGCACAAACATGAGTCCATTCCCTGAGGCTGATCGAGAGGATCATGGCCAGTGTCAAAGCACTGAGTATCGCAGATGGTGTTGAATCAGATCAAACTGCGGAGGCCCTGGTCTTCCCAGCAGTCCATGTACAGGCAAAGGTGGGAGACTGGCTTGAGCAAGAGGGCAAACTTTAAACTTCCTTTAAACCTTTAAAATTCCTGAATTGGACTCTTTTGAAAACACTGAGAAGAAGGCTTTATGTACCGTAAGTGTGAAGGTCAAGCACTTACAGGCTTTGGAAAGTTTAAAAGCAGGAGTGTGGCGAGAGCAGGGATTTGTACCGTCACTGAAAAATTGGAGACAGTTTTATAAACCACCTCTATCCAAGAGATCAGGTGACCTCCAGTGGAGGATTATACATGGAGCCATTGCCACATTTTGATCCTGCACATGAGTCTGGTTGCCCCTTTTGTGGGATTGAAGAGGCTGTGTTGCATCTTTTTCTTCAATGTACAAGATTGAAAAACCTGTTCATATTATTAAGGGAGCTTTATGTGAGGATCGGCTTATCTTTCGATATGAAAGTGTTTGTCTTGGGCACAGAGTATACAGCAACAAAGAGGTCATTATGCTCATTAGCAAATTTTCTACTGGGACAAGCCAAGATTGCTATTTCGCTAACCCGCGGGAAAAAAGTTCAAGAGGGGCTGGTCATAGAAGCAGTTGTGTTTTTTCGAGGGTTGGTTGCTGAACGCATCAGGGTGGAGTTTGTGTATCACGAGCTGATGAATCACTTAGATGCCTTTCAGAGGGTCTGGTGTGCTAATGATGCTATTTGTAGTATGGATGTTGATGGTTCTTATCTTTTGCTTTTTAAACTGTTTTTTATGTTTAACTTTGTTTATAGACTTTTTATCGCTTTTAAGGGGTCTTTTAAAGAAACTTTTATTTATGTTTTGTCTTATTTATTTCTCATTTTTAAGCATTTATTAACATATTTATTTCAACTCTAAACCATAAATAAGAAATTGTTGTTAGGATTATATGTATTGTGCTGGAAAAAAGGTTTTTTGGAACAATTTGTGAATAAAGATCCCTTAAAGTCAAAGTCTCTCTCTCTCTCTCTCTCTCTCTCTCTCTCATACTATTTTGGAATAAATCACCTTTACAATAAAAGTAAATGTGACAATTCTTTTTTGTGGAGTATTTTCTGTTCAGGTATACTTCAGGCAGACGCAAAACACGGACAAAAAAAAATGTATTTCCAAAGGGCAAAAGTGTAAAGTCAGCACTCAATATGTACGCAGCTCTCCTGTTATCCTTTTCCAAATTCTACCTACTAATCCAGTTAGCAAGGTCTAGGACCTTTTATTCAGTGCTGTCCTGTTTTCCTATGTTACACATGGTTGTCCACCTGATGGAGACAAAGATTGGCAATAACTCTGCTTCAAAGGCGTCAAACACCCATTTCGAACTTGAATGTTATCAGTCGATTTGAAAGGCCATTATCGTTGCTTTTGGGTATGATATGTTTCTCTGAAGTCCAATTTCTTTGGAGTAATGGTGACGTAATAGTGGGTTTAGTGCAAGAGGACAACGAGGACATAAAGGCCAAGGTTCAGGATCTGTTGCAGGAAGGCCTTGAGATTCACCCAATGCCTGAGCTGGTTGCAGTGGAGTGCATACGGCCAAGAGGAAGTAAGCCAGGGCTGGTGAAGGTGGAATTAAAATCTACCCGAGAGAAGGTGTCTGTGCTCCGCAGAAAACTCAAGCTCAAAAATTCAGACCGTTTCCAAACAGTTTATGTGTCATCTGCAAAATCGCACACGGAACGCCTGGTGGATATAAACTTCAGGGCTTTGCTGCGTGAGATCCCGGTGGGGAAAGCTTTTACCTGGCTGCAAATGGGAAGCTGATGAAACCGACCCCCCCCGGGAGAGTCGGCAACACGGGAATGGAAGTGAGGAGACTCGGCCCAGCCCGCTGTGAGTACTGGACAGTTTCTCTTGTTTGGTTGGAATATTAACGGGTGGACATCCTTGAACTGTGAACTTAGAACTGTGTTACTTAACTCCCTGAATCCAGACTTCTTTTCCCTGAGTGAGACTCATTTATCTGAGGACTTCCTTGATTTTGACGGATTTACTTGGTTTGGTTACAATCGCATTGCGCACAGGAGAGCTGTCAAGGCTTCCGGGGGTGTGGGACTTTGGCTGGATTTACACTGCCTGTAAAATGTGACACGAATGTGACACGAATCGGATCTTTTGCTCAAATGCGGCCAATATCCGATCTGTCACACGGCTGTGTAAACAGAAAAAAAACACATTGATTCCGCCCTCGATCGGATCCGTCAGATCGGATCCAGGCCTCATTCAAATGTGGTTTTTGTTCGGATATGTATCCGATGTGTATCGGATATGTGCCAATGTGGCCATCGTGTAAATGCATGTCAACATGCAGATCGGATATTTTGTACAAATTGTGTTCTTTGCGTCATTGAAACTGCGACGATTTGCGTACTGATGACGTTCTTCAGATGGAACGGCGGGAATTGTATTCGTTTTTAGGCTATATAAAGCCTAGACCTACTATGACGATGAACCGCGATCTGAGAAGAGACGTTAGGAGTAGTTTTAGTGGTAAGATAAGATGCTTTATAAATACGGGCCCTGGTCAGAAAATATTTGCAAATATCTAGGCCTACGTGCTGAGTGGAAACTGGCTTTTCTTTACACCCCTCCCCCGCCTGAATTTTTAGTTATTTCTAGTATAGACCTTGTACGATGGCTTGGAGTTCATCCTGTTGTGGAAGATGTAGGGGAGAGCTGGTACAAAAGTAACATTTTTCACATAAACATCATTTTAAAAGATAACATTACAGACCGAAAAAAAAATTAGGAGCGATTAACTACTTTTGTGTGTGCTCTGTCAATATCAGGTGCTAAATCATCCCAATATATATTGACTTCGGCATAGTTTGCCGTCCAATGGAAGTTGCGCATTGCTACTTTCGACCCCTCCAGTTGGGATGAAAGTAGCGCACGGGCGGGACAAAAGTAACCTGATCAAATTAACTGGTATCATTTGAATTACTGTCCTTTTTCATTTGAAAAAATCAAACAATGTCTTTGCTAACATGCAATTGTAAATATACAATGCACTCATTTATTCAATTCAATCATAAAAATGACATTAAAACAGAAGGAAAAACAATCACACATTTGTTTTAAACATTTTCATCACAGTTGTGACAGATATAATGAGCTGCACCCTCAGTGCATGCCTCATGTGACCACAGCAGACAACATCTTCTTTGGGCGTTTTGAAGAGGACTGTTTCTTCTGGCCCCTCTGCCGAGTCTCCTCCTCCAAGGCAGCTTTTACTGGGGTGTCGGTCAGTATTGCTGTTGACCTGCAACATTCAATGAGATGGTAGTCAGAATCAGCTTGTTTTTATACAAGCAAGAAAATCAAGACAAGTTAAAAACGACACTCTGCTCACCTCTTTCTGCCTCTTATTTTCTTTCCTCGAGCCAGCCTTTGGATATGGACGAACCTTTTCTGGGCTGAACCTCTGTATTGGCGTGCCACTAGATGTTCCTGGAACCACCAGCATGCCTGGATAGATAATATTTCAAAAAAATAATAAATGCTTGGCAAGGCTCAACATGCACATTTAAAGACACACAAAGACATAAAACTTTCACCATCTAGAGGAATGGCAGACTCATGGGGATGCAGCTCAAATGGGCTCTGGCTAGGTTGCTGGTGTCTTAAGGGAGCGGGCGCTGGTGATGGAGCGGACATTGGTGATGAAGAGGGCGCTGGTGATGAAGAGGGCGCTGGTGATGGAGCTGGTGATGGAGCTGGCGCTGGTGATGGAGCTGGTGATGGAGCTGGCGCTGGTGATGGAGCTGGCACTGGCACTGGGGATGGAGCTGGTGCAGGTGCAGGACGGTCGGTCACAAAAGCTGGAGCAAAGTCTGTCTCACTGAAAATATCTGGATTAAAGGGCCAGATACCAGTACACTCGAACCCAGATGAAATGCTGCTTGCTGTCGCAGCTTGAGGCAGAGCTTTAGCCACAAGACTCGGGATGTTGTAGATGGTCAAAGTTCTTCCAGGGTTCATTCGCATCCAGTTGTCTGCTGCACTGTTAATGTAGTGCTTCAGAGGACCAAAAATGCTTCGGTCTAGCGGCTGAAGACGGTGGGAGCAGTGGGGAAAAGACAGGAGTACAATGCCATGTGACTTGCAAAGTCAATAGCTACCAGAGAGGTGTGATGGATGATTGTCTAAGAGTAGCAGCAACTTTGACTCCGGGTCACGCTGGTGTGTCTTGCAAAATGCTGTAAAATGCCAAAAATCTGTCTCCTGCATCCACCCCGATCCACTGGCAGAACCAGTGCAGCCAAGGGGGCCATCCCGATGAAGTGGTGCTGGAACTTCTTCCTTGGGGAAGATAAAGCAAAAGAACAAAGTTGCCTTGTGCGTTGGCAGCAAAGGCAATAGTCACCAATGTCCCTCTTTCCCCAGAGGTCACAGCACCGACTTGGCACTGCCCTTTGGTGGCAATGATTTTGTCTGGCACTTGAACCGTTGTACCTGAAATAATAAATGAAATGAATTATTGCTGTTGCAAATCACTGTTGCTTTTTAATTTATCTAAATATAAATTTTTATCCGTTTCATCCATGTTCCAGATGTCCTTTGCTTCAAAATTATAGCGGGTGAGGACAGTCTATAGGTTTTTAAAAAACGCGGTCACTTTGGTCTTGTTGAAGCTGGTGGAACGGGACATGCTGGTGGCTTGAGGTCAACGGATGGAGAGGGTTCTGTTGCGCTCGAGGAAGGAGGTGAGCCAATCCTTCCCTGCCATCTGGTTTTTCTCCCCTGAACATGGAGTTTTGAGGCCAATATTTTCGGCCAGCTCATATGCAAACTTTCGCACCTAAAACAGCATGAAAAAAGAGGTTAATTCCCAGATAGCAAGCACCTCAGAGCCGGGGCAGATCCAGAGCTGAGGTGCTTGCTATCTTAGGCAAATGGCGATGGTGGTGTAGCTCTGTCTGCAGTGTTACTCCAACCTCTTTAGGACTCAGGCCAAAATATATATCAGCTGCTCTCTTTATATATGCCTGCAGTCTCTTCTCCTGTTCTTTCTGTGAAGACTTTGTTGTGAGCCCTGTACCCTGGGGCTCTGGCCTGCTGCCCTCCTGCCTCTGCCCTCCTCTTGCAGTACCTGAACAGGGGTGACATGACAAACGCCATGCACTTCTGCTGCCCTCCTATACTCTCGCCTCTTCGGACATCAAGAAAGGCCCTTCCGTACACCTGCTGGTCAACCTTTCCTCTCTGGGTAGTTCTGACCCTAACTCTTGGCATTTTCTGTCGGTAAAATATAACACACACATTTTAGTGAGCTTTAAAACACAAAATGCGGCCGCGATTAGCAGAGAGGGACGAACGTAACCGTTGGTACTTCCGCCCCGACAGTGACTCCAGACATTAGAACCAGGATTGCTTCTAAAGTGAAGAAAGTCTGACATTTCAAACTTCAGGATATGTTCCAAAACTAGATGACCTATCACTTCATCATAAATATGACACATGGAGCGATAAAGACAATCTTTAAGTCAAAAAAGTTTACCATTTGTCTGAATTTACTCACCACTGTGGAAAACGGTCTTCCGGTCTCGTTCGCTGGGAGGCGTCGAAACCTCAAGATTTTTCCGGGTCTGGAGAGTGTCGCGAGCTGCACTTGCTGACCTAATTTGACGCATCGAAGTGCGGATGGCTGTGAGTAAATCGCCGTATTACTTTCGTCCCACGTTACTTTCGCACCGACTCTCCCCTATATATTGATGCCACAGTTCCTGTTGCACGGCTTGACAGAATGCGTTTAGAATCAGGCACATGGACGCGGTGCTAATTCCAAAGAGATGTGCCAGTGTGCGATAGCACGCTCCTGTTGCCAGCCACCGCAAAGCAACTGCAACCCTCATGTGTAACGGGATAGCCCGTAAACGTAGTGTCTTAGTGCGTCAGAAATGGCGACAGTTTCTGACATATCATGTGGAATGTTTGTTTACTCATCCTAAAATTTCGCATCCACTGTTCGTCATCAAACGTCTGTACAACCTGCTCCCACCAATCCCTTGATCTCTCTCACATCCCCACACTCCTCTGAACGGTGGTGGAAGCGATGATCGCGCATCGGCATGCGAGGCGATTATAGCCCTTCTTCTCCTTCTCTTCCCAGAATCCTCTGGATTTGAATGGGATTTGTCATGCATCGCATGATAAACATCAAGCCAAGCTCAACGTCATCCATTGTTTACAAAGTGAAGTGTGCTGCTTACGCCTATACGCCAAATTTAGGCCTAGACTAAGGCGGAGTCTGCCTACGTATTTGCGATGATGCAGGTGATGGGTTTAAACGGCGTTAACAGGAGAATCAGGTGTATGTTGCCCAGTGAAATGTTGTGGGCTTGCTTGATGTGTTGATCATTTTTATGACTGCTCGGCCTGCGTGCTTTTGTAACACTGCACGCAAATTTGCTTTTATTTTCGGTAGTATTATCATCTATGTGCATGTGGATCGCCCATGACAATGGCTAGGAAGTGAGTGGTGTAAACAAACGGAATCGAAACGAAACATATCATTCACGCTCAGAACAAGATGTAAATATGCAGCTGAACAAATCGGATATGGGCCTCAAAATCCGATCCATATCCGATCTGGGAAACAGGACCTGCAGTGTAAATCCAGCCTTTGTGTCAAGAACACTGTCTTTGACCAGTTCGCTGTGAACACTGTGGAGAAAGCGCATGAAGGGATCATTTGTGTACGTTTTGAACACCGGGAGTCGTAATATTCTTTTATTATTACTTCTTGCTATTTATCACCCGAATCCTCAAAGTGGGGGCGTAATGCTGATTCTTTCTTTAACCACCTATTGACGCTGATGTATACAATTAGCCCTAATGTGGATGCTGTGTACATTTGTGGTGATCTGAATAGTAGAATTGCAGACTTGAAGGATTATGATGATGAAGATGATATCCCTACAAGGACCGCACTCGATACAGTTGTAAATAAACACAGGCAAACATTTCTTGAATTCCTGAAGGGTTCTAAATGTTGTGTGCTTAACGGGAGGCTAAACCCAGAAAATGATCATTTTACATCTATCTCTGTAAGAGGCAAAGCTGTTGTCGATAATATTGTGACACCCCATGATGATCTAAAAAACTGTTTGGAGTTTGGTGTTTATACTCCCTCTGATCTGGTATGAAGAGTAGGTGACGAAGCTGCTAAATTGTTGGTTGAGCGCAATAAAATGCCTGATCACTCGATGCTCTGTCTCCGGTTCCAGGCAGGTGAGTCAATTTCCCAGAGGGCTGCAGAGTCGGACTCCCAGTGGAATGGGAAAGTACTGCATAGTAGGCCGAGACCTGGACACCTCCCAGTTAATTTCTTGTCCGATGAAATGTGCTGGAGGGCTCTTATTGAGATTATATATCAATTAGAAAATGGCAGTGGAACCCAGGATAACATAGATCAGCGTTATGATCGACTCTGTGAGTTTTTACACCAGGAAATAGATAAACATTGTGTAGTTAGTTACATAAACTCTAAGAAGAGCTACCGAACTAGACAACTTTATTGGAATAATGAACTTAATGAATTGTGGCGTAATTTGCGAGAAGCAGAAAAAATGTTCCTAAGGTGTAAGGATATGAGCAGGAGAAGGATTCTTCAGGAGGAGTTTAAACAATGCCAATGTATTTTTGATAAAAGTCTCAAGTTCTTTAAGAGATGTTTCAGAAGGGGACAAGCTTAACAAATAGAACAAGCCCATTTTAGTAACCCTCAGTTATTCTGGAGATAAATAAATAAATTGGGGCCTTATAAGAGTAAGACTATACCAATGGAAATTATTTTAGAAAATGGTGATTCCTCATTTGAAGTTGGCCAGATACAAAAAAGGTCCTTCTATGTTTGATGAGCAATTTTTACAGGATATTTGTAAGTTAAAGTGTAATCTGGAAAACTGAATGTGTAATAGGTCCAAAGACCACTGTCAATCTCTCAATAACATAATCACCCTGGAGGAGGTTCAGGAGGCTATTGATAGGGCTAGAACTAAAAAAGCAGTCGGAGTGGAGGAGCTTACTAATGAGGTGCTCAAATCTCCTTATCTGCAGACTGTGTTACATTCTCTTTGCCAAATCTGTTTTAATATTGGCATTACACCTTCTGTTTGGGACAAGTCAATAGTTATACCCATACCCAAATCAGCAAAAGCTGATCCCAGAGTCCCTCTAAATTACAGAGGAATCCGTTTACTCAGTACAGTCTATAAGTAATACTCTGGTATTCTGAATAAGAGGCTCACTGATTATCTGGAGTCCAATAAGGTACTGGTAGATGAGCAGAATGGCTTCAGGAAAAATAGGGCTTGTATTGATCATATTTTTGTTATTTCATCTATCGTAAGGGCTAGATTAGAGGAGGGCAAACATACATTTGTTTGTTTAGTTTACTTTAAAAAGGCCTTTGACTGGATAAACAGAGGTTTTCTGGATTTTAAACTACTCAAGGCTGGAATTGAAGGTAAATTTTACATTGCCATCAAAGCGCTTTATAAAGCCCCAGTTGCCTGCCTGCAGATAAACAATCTAAGAACTGACTGGTTTCCCACCCCCTTCGGAGTAACACAAGGTGACGTGCTTTCCCCCACCTTATTCGCCTTATATGTAAATGATTTAGCATCAGAAATTAAGAAAGCTAATTTAGGTATGCCGATTGAAGATTTTAATTTAAGTATTCTTTTATATGCAGACGATACTGCTTTGGTGGCGGAAACTGAGGAGAATTTGCAAAAAATGTTGAATATTATGTGTTCATGGTGCAATAAATGGAGGTTGGCTATCAACCAAGAAAAAACACAAATCGTACACTTCTGAAGGAGGTGGGAACAGCGGAGTAATCATGCTTTTGTTTTTGGTTCTGTTTCTTTGAATTACACCCCCTATTATAAGTACTTGGGTTTTATTTTTGATGAATTGTTTAGTTTTTCTGAAGGAAGGAGAGCATTGTCAGACTCTGCAGGTAGAGCACTGGGAGCTGTGTTGAGTAAAACCAAGTCATGCCCAGATCTTGGCTTTGGTACATTTACAGAACTGTATAACTCTATGGTTGACTCAGTTCTGTTGTCTGCAGCAGGAGTGTGGGGCTTTGAGGAGGCCAAGGAATGTAAGGCCACTCAGACTCGGGCCATAAGGTGCTTCCTTGGAGAGCACAAGTACACTACCAAGTTAGCTGTTGAAGGGGATATGGGCTGGGACAGCTGCCTAACAAAGCAGAGATGTGAAGCGGTCAGATTGTGGAACCGTCTAACCCAACTGCCAGAGGAGAGGCTCACTAGATAGATTTTTAATTTGAGCAGAACGCACAACCATCCGTGGATAAGGGAAGTCTCTTTAATTTTTCCTATAACAGGGTTAAGTATATATTTTACGAATAATTTACAGTGTAGCATAAATATTATTAAACAGAAATTGTCAATTAAATGTCAGGAGCAATGGGAGGTGGACATTTGGAAAAAACCCAAGTTAAGAAATTATGTTCAGTTTAAAGAGGAGTATGTCACCGAACCATAAGTTGCATCTAATTTGAAGAAAGGTCAAAGATCCCTCTGTGCCCCGTTGAGAGCTGGCGTCTTGCCTCTGGCAGCTGAGGAGGGCAGGTATCAAGGGAAACCAGAAGAACAGCGTTTGTGTACTTTATGTGATCTAGGAAATGTAGAGGATGAGTTACATTTTGTTTCTCATTGTCCATTGTACGCCAGCCTAAGAAATGTTTTATTTGAAAAAGTAGAAACCAGGAATCCTGATTTGTTTTGGTTGTCCAAATTTAATATGCTAAGTTGGCTGTTTGAAGAAGAGGTATTTGCTTTGGGTAAATTCTTGGAGAAAGCGCGGGAGCTGCAGTGGAGACAGCTGTACCCGCATGTATGAATTGATGCATGTATTTATTTACTTTTGTTGGGAGTGTCTTATAAGCCCATGGGGGCTGGGCATTATTGTATGCAGGACACTTAAATAACAATTATCTATCTATCTAGTATCTATCTAGACCACCCGCCCTACCTCCTGAACCATGTCATGATAAAAGTAGTGGATGTTACATGTGGTTACATGGCATTTGTAGGTCATTTCATCATTTCAGACAGATCATTCATGAATACTGGCACTAACCAGAAACAAATCCATGTCTCAGAGACCTTTTCCAAACATCACAGAGGTTAGTTTCTGAGAGAAAACCCGAACATCAGAGACATGTTAGTGACATCAGAAACATCCCCCACGATACAGAGCAGTTTCCTGTCAAACACACCAGATGAGAATAATTAATATGGGGCTCGTTACCACGGCAGCCTCAGTCATGAGTCTGAATACTGTTGTCACCCTGAGGCTGGGGCTGAGGTGATGATCAGTGGTGTGATTTCATGTAACACTGCCAGTGTTGTTTAAGTGTTAAAGAGACCATGGTGTACGTGGGTAAAACTGGTACAGCATTTAGATCAGGGTCAGTGATCCATGTTGCACCAGCAGAGCTCTTGCTCTGTAACTCCCATAAACACAGCGTCTCCTCCCTGAGATTTGTGTGCTTCGAGAGGGGGGTATTGACCCCTTGTGGTGATATGGAGAACACCCTTCTCTGACAGGATTTACCTCTTATACGTGTGTCAGGTCAGAGACCTCAACAATTAATTTGATATCAACCTTTCCGACAACCATTCGCCATGGCTAATGTGTAATATTCTGATTTTAATTACATTGTGCACATCATATATCGCGAGCCAAGCATGTAATTGTTTGGCTGCTCTCACGGCCAAGTGTGAGGGTTGTTTTTTGTTACCAAAATGCGTTTGTGCAACTTGGCTTTGGGGCAGTTGTTAACCTGTCGGTCTTCACCTAGATTGTTGCACCTGTGTCAGACGGATGGACCTGTGGGATCGTAGAGCTGTTTTTTTTAAATCTCCCTACAGTCCAACTGATACTAATGTTTCAAAGATAACATTTCTGCAGGCAGTGCTAACATCTATGCTGAAATAATTTACTATCTTTAAGAGCACAAGAGAGTGAGTCTTACTCCTGTCACCTGATAATACCAAATGTACTGTGATGCCCCTCACCTGGGAAACGCTGCAATTTAAGCAACAGGATTTCAAAGCTCAAATTTATTTCATGATTTGTATGTCTAGCTGTAAAAATCTTTGGTTCTGTAGTTATACACTGTACTAAGATCATGTCACTGTGTGGTGCAAATTGACTCAGAGATTGTGTTAACCTTTGTGTTCAGAAGCTGAATTTCTCAAGACATCTTGACTGATTGCACGTAGAGTTTTACACATCGAGTCGAGGCTGTTGTTAAATACAGTTCTGCATTGACAGTGTGTGACTACAGACACTAGAGATGCATATAAATCTGTATAAATCATAAAAACTGCAGGAGCTCAGAAACACCTCACTGCAGAGACTGCACTCTTCTTCTATGATTATTTTTGGCTTTGTGGTTTAATCCATCCAAATGATGTGCAGCAGATCCAGGGTTAGACCCACAGGAGAGGCATGTCTATGACCAGTACCAAGCAAACCTGCTCAATAGAAAACAGTACTTTGTACTGAAATGTACTGAATTGTTACACTGTAATAACAGAAGCAACATCTCAGCATAACCAGTGTTGTTTATTCTGGAGTCCATGTGCAGCACAGGAGATGATGTCAGAGCTTCAGCAGAGCAGACTTTGGCCCTGAACAGATTTACTCATATTGAGCTCCTGCATAATATATAATCATTAATAACTCCTGCTGGGTCACACTTCAACGCATCAGGGAACTGAAAATTATCACAGAAAAACAATTCCTTTCCAAATTCAGTTTTATTTACAGAAGATCATAGTCGGAAAAAAGAAAATTACAGCAATAGGTTCAAATAAACGATGATGACACTCAATCCATTGAATCTATGATAGTTTACAGTAATGAAAGGAAATAAGTACATTACAGTGATCATTCTGCATCCCCCATCAGCTGCAGTTACACTCTGAGAGTTTCACATGGGAGCTCTTGTAAAAATGAATGAAAGCTGCAGTAAAAATGAATAAAATAACGGGTACCTCACATTCCTGCTCTGTACACACACACACACACACACACACACTCCTCTACCATCATCATCACACACTCCTGCTCTGTACACACACACTCCTCTACCATCATCATCACACACTCCTGCTCTGTACACACACACACCTCTACCATCATCATCATCATCATCATCACACACTCCTGCTCTGTACACACACACTCCTCTACCATCATCATCACACACTCCTGCTCTGTACACACACACACACACACTCCCTCTACCATCATCATCATCATCACACCTCCTGCTCTGTACACACACACTCCTCTACCATCATCATCACTCACTCCTGCTCTGTACACACTCACTCCTCTACCATCATCATCACACACTCCTGTTCTGTACACACACACTCCTCTACCATCATAATCACTCACTCCTGCTCTGTACACACACACACTCCTCTACCATCATCATCACTCACTCCTGCTCTGTACCCACACACACTCCTCTACCATCATCATCACACACTCCTGCTCTGTACACACACACTCCTCTACCATCATCATCACACACTCCTCTACCATCATCATCACACACTCCTGCTCTGTACATACATACTCTTCTACCATCATCATCATCATCACACACTCCTGCTCTGTACACACACACTCCTCTACAATCATCATCACACACTCCTGCTCTGTACACACACACTCCTCTACCATCATCATCACTCACTCCTGCTCTGTACACACACACTCCTCTACCATCATCATCACTCACTCCTGCTCTGTACACACACGCGCCTCTACCATTATCATCATCACACACTCCTGCTCTGTACACACACACTCCTCTATCATCACCATCATCACACACTCCAGCTCTGTACACACACACTCCTCTACCATCATCATCATCATCACACACTCCTGCTCTGTACACACACACTCCTCTACCATCATCATCATCACACACTCCTGCTCTGTACACACACACTCCTCTATCATCATCATCATCATCATCACACACTCCTGCTCTGTACACACACACTCCTCTACCATCATCATCATCATCACACACTCCTGCTCTGTACACGCACACTCTCCTCTACCATCATCATCACACACTCCTGCTCTGTATACACACACTTTTCTACCATCACCTTCATTACACACTCCTGCTCTGTACACACACACTCCTCTACCATCATCATCACACACTCCTGCTCTGTACACACACACTTCTCTACCATCATCATCACACACTCCTGCTCTGTATACACACACTTTTCTACCATCACCTTCATTACACACTCCTGCTCTGTACACACACACTCCTCTACCATCATCATCATCACACACTCCTGCTCTGTACACACACACACTCCTCTACCATCATCATCATCATCACACACTCCGGCTCTGTACACACACACTTCTCTACCATCGCCATCATCACACACTCCTGCTCTGTACACACACACACTTCTCTACCATCACCATCATCACACACTCCTGCTCTGTACACACACACTCCTCTACCATCATCATCATCATCACACACTCCGGCTCTGTACACACACACTCTTCTACCATCATCATCACAACACACTCCTGCTCTGTACACACACACTCCTCTACCATCATCATCACACACTCCTGCTCTGTACACACACACTCTTCTACCATCATCATCATCACACACTCCTGCTCTGTACAGACACTCTCCTCTACCATCATCATCACACACTCCTGCTCTGTATACACACACTTCCCTACCATCACCTTCATTACACACTCCTGCTCTGTACACACACACTCCTCTACCATCATCATCACACACTCCTGCTCTGTACACACACACTTCTCTACCATCACCATCATCACACACTCCTGCTCTGTACACACACACTCCTCTACCATCACCATCATCATCACACACTCCTGCTCTGTACACACACTCCTCTACCATCACCATCATCATCACACACTCCTGCTCTGTACACACACACTCCTCTACCATCATCATCACGCACTCCAGCTCTGTACACACACACTCCTATACCATCATCATCATCACACACTCCTGCTCTGTACACACACACACTCCTCTACCATCATCATCACCACACACTCCTGCTCTGTATACACACACTCTTCTACCATCATCATCATCACACACTCCTGCTCTGTACACACACACTCCTCTACCATCATCATCACACACTCCAGCTCTGTAACACACACACTCCTCTACCATCATCATCATCATCATCATCACACACTCCTGCTCTGTACACACACACTCCTCTACCATCATCATCATCATCACACACTCCTGCTCTGTACACACACACTTCTTCTTCCATCATCATCACACACTCCTGCTCTGTACACACACACTCCTCTACCATCATCATCACGCACTCCAGCTCTGTACACACACACTCCTATACCATCATCATCATCACACACTCCTGCTCTGTACACACACACTCCTCTACCATCATCATCATCACACACTCCTGCTCTGTATACACACGCTCCTCACACACTCCTGCTCTGTTGAGATAGGTATAATGAGTGTGTGTGTGTGTGTGTGAGTGAGTGAGTGAGTGAGTGAGTGAGTGAGAGAGAGTGAAATTGGATATGAGCGTGTGTGTGTATGTGTGTGTGTGTGTGTGTGTGTGTGTGAGTGAGTGAGTGAGTGCGAGAGAGAGTGAAATTAGATATGAGCGTGTGTGTATGAGTGTGAATGTGTATGAATTTGGGGACGTGTGTGTAAGTTTGCATGTGTATGTCTTACAGTGTGTACATGAAATTGCCAATGAGAGTGTGTAATATACCTGTGGTTATGGGTGTGTGAGTGTGTGTGTGTGTGTGTGTGAGTGTGTGTTTGTGAGTGTATTTCTACTCCAGTTGACAGAGGTACACTGAGGAGTTATTCAGTCTAAACCCAGCACAGAGGGGTGTGTGTTGGGTAAAGTGTGTGTGGACTCTGTGCAGGAGGGTCAGTCTGTCAGAGTCAGAGACGCTGTAGAAGGACAGAGTGCCGGCCGGACGGTCCACACACACACCGACCCTGTACACACACACTCCTCTCTCACCATCATCACACACTCCTGCTCTGCGGTAGGGGGAGGGGGCAGGTAAGTGTGTTGGGTTATTATTGTGCCAGATGGTGTAACGGCCCTCAGTGCAGCACAGACTCCAGGAGATTTTATTCACTCCAAACCAACAGTCCTCATCCCATCCTCTCCTGCTGATTCCTTTATCTGTCACTGCTATATAAACCCATCCCCCCCTCACACACTCCACTCAGCCTCCCAGTAACAGCGCTCACACAAACTCTCTCTGCACAAAACCTGCAGCCAGCGCTCAAATCTCTCTGGATGATCAGGATACGGCTCCTCTGTCCCTGGTGTGTGTGTCACACTCCTGTTCCCCTCAGACAGAGACAGCTCTCTGTTCGCTGTGTTTGGATCCAGTGTGAAGTGACAGCCGTCTGCACACCAGAGACATGAATGAGATTAATTATCATTATTAATATTCACCTCATTATGTGTGAGTGTGTGTGTGTGTGTGTGTGTGTGTGTGTGTGTGTGTGTGCGTGTGTGTGTGAGTGTGTGTCAGTGAGAGCTGTGACAGTACTTATATATCCGTGCTTATATATCCGTGTGTGTGTGTGCATATGTGTGTGTGTGTGTGTGTAAGAGAGATGCTTTAGATAAGCCTCTCACACACACAAACACACACACAGAGCAGAGTGTACCTGTGTGTACCTGTGTGCTCTGTGTCGATACACACTCACATTTCCTGGGTCCTGGTTTGGTCCTGTTCTCTCCTCCATGGTCCACACTGTAAGAACAGCAGAGCACAGTGAGTGTGTGTGTGTATGTGTGTGTGTGTGTGTGTGTGTGTGTGTACTTACAGCAGTGTGAGTGTGTCCAGATTAGCAGCAAACAGTGCTCTCACTCCAGACTCTCCTGGGTGATTGTATCTCAGGTCCAGCTCTCTCAGGGTGTGTGTGTGTGTGTGTGTGTGTGTGTACCCTTAGGCAACAGTGTGTGTCCAGTTTAGCAACAGACAAGCTCTCCTCCACACTCTCCTGGGTGATTGTATCTCAGGTCCAGCTCTCTCAGGTGTGTGTGTGTGTGTGTGTGTGTGTGTGTGTGTATGTGTGTGTGTGTACTTACAGCAGTGTGTGTGTGTCCAGTTTAGCAGCAGACAGTGCTCTCATTCCAGACTCTCCTGGGTGATTGTATCTCAGGTCCAGCTCTCTCAGGTGTGTGTGTGTGTGTGTGTGTGTGTGTACTTACAGCAGTGTGTGTCCAGTTTAGCAGCAGACAGCGCTTTCACTCCACACTCTCCTGGGTGATTGTATCTCAGGTCCAGCTCTCTCAGGTGTGTGTGTGTGTGTGTGTGTGTGTGTGTGTGTGTGTGTGTGTGTGTGTGTACTTACAGCAGTGTGTATGTGTCCAGTTTAGCAGCAGACAGTGCTCTCCTCCCAGACTCTCCTGGGTGATTGTATCTCAGGTCCAGCTCTCTCAGGTGTGTGTGTGTGTGTGTGTGTGTGTGTGTGTGTGTGTGTGTACTTACAGCAGTGTGTGTGTGTCCAGTTTAGCAGCAGACAGTGCTCTCACTCCAGACTCTCCTGGGTGATTGTATCTCAGGTCCAGCTCTCTCAGGTTTGAGGGGTTTGAACTCAGAGCTGAAGCCAGAGAATCACAACCTCTCTGTGTGACTCTACAGCCTGACAACCTGCAGAGAGAAGAACACACACACACACACACACACACACACAATTCAATTCAAGTCTTTATTTAAACTCGGAACCCACTGAGGGAGACCCTGATTTTCGGTGGGGCCGAGTGCACAAATGGACAATTATAAAAACAACAAATCATACAAAGAAAAAGGAGGGAATGCAAAACAATGAATAAAAAATAAATTAAAATATTAATCAAAACACACACACGATGATACCAATAAGTCTCGGATCTTGGCCTTAAACTGATTGAATGATGGAAGAGAGACCAGTTTTAAAGTGCTTTGTAGTAAATTCCAGGAATATGGAGCAGAGAATTGGAAGGCAGTCTTGCCAAGCTCAGTCCGAGCACACGGGACCTCAAGCATAAGCCAGTCATTTGAACGAGTAGGATAAGGGTTCTCATACTGCGTTAGTAACATGGAAATGTTAGGCAGCAATTTACCAAGAAGTGCTTTCAGTATAAACAACAACCAGTGCCTATTTCGCCACATTTCAAGTGATGACCAACCAACCATATCATATAAAAGACAGTGGTGAGAATTATAACTTGCACCTGTGACAAATCTAAGGGCGGAATGATAAACTGAATCAAGCGGCTTTAATGTTGTAACGGCAGCATGTCTATAAATTACATCTCCATAATCCAGAACAGACAAGAAAGTTGCTTCCACAATTCTTTTCCTGCAAGACATGCGAAAGTGAGATTTGTTTCTGTACAAGAAGCCAACTTTCTGATGGAGTTTAGTGACAAGGTTACCAATATGAAATTTGAAATTGAATTTATGATCAATCCATATTCCAAGATACTTATACTCTGAGACTCTCTCAATGGAGGAGCCATTTGCCGTGGTGATGCATAGACTATCAGGGTGAATATTTTTTGCATTTGTAAAAAGCATAAATTTATTCTTTCTCGCATTTAAAACGAGTTTAAGGCTTAAGAGTGCCTCTTGCAGGGCATTAAATGCTATCTGGAGTCTTTCAGTTGCCAGTTGTACAGAATCTGCTGTACAAGAGTCAATTCAGCATAGTCATCAGCATAAAAATGGGCTTGGCAGTTTTTTAGTGTAGAGGCAATATCATTTATGTACAAAGTAAAAAGGACAGGACCCAAAATCGAGGCCCCCGCGGTATACCTTTTGAGATGGGTAACAGCTCTGCAAAAAAAAGCGCCCCTTCCTTTTTTTTCAGGGGGGGGTTTTTTTTTTTTTGTTCTGGGAAAAGAATTTTCAACGGA
>JAFJMP010000064.1:0-106710 GCA_029692085.1 Gymnothorax javanicus | reverse complement strand
AAAAACCGCTGGTAAAGGCTTAATTATAGTTTGAGATACAATTTTAAAACCCAAATGCAATATCAAATGTTTACAACGATTGTTATTTAACAGCCCCGAAATAATACTATTGATTTCAACTAAAAAAATCGGCAGTAAAATAGTTGACTTGCTGTTGTGTAACATGACATTGCCCAAGAGTGATTTCTCTCGAAATCACAGATGCTAACCCACCAAACAAGAATACGTCCCAACGACGTCTTTTAGAGGTCTTCCACAAACATCTAAATGACGTTCCCTGAGGAGCCAGAATGAAAGTTTTTATGACGCGTTTTTTTAACGACGAGTCTCTGATCGTCCGCATCGGCGATCCACCAGACGTCTGCACAAGTTTGAAAAATAAGTTCAAATGTGGTCATTCTGGGCGTCTTTTCAACGTCAACTGTGCACTTATTTTAGAGATACTTCACGAAATAAAAAGGAAAAAAAAAAACCTTTTGGTTTTCTGTCTCCTCCCTCGCGGCATTTCCCTAGTTATCAGGCTGTTTATTTAGCTCTTCGATGTCGGCCTTGAGCAGCTGAAGTGTACACTCACCTTATTATTACAGCAATGTTCCTTTTTCTAAGGAGATGAGAGAAATCGAACGTGTGACCTGTCGATCACTGTGCCATACTCACTACTGAGTAGTTAAGACTTCTTTCCCAACGACCATTTTACACGGGTCGTTAAACGAAGTCATAACTTGTATCCATAATATGAAACATAATGATTTATAGTATATTATTGTGTTTGCGAAAATAAAAACAATTAAAATTATGTTAACATGCAATTTTGCGTTTTAATGTTATCATAGTCGTCTGTTTTTTGTTTGTTTGTTGAAAGTGGCGACTCGCCCAGTAGGGAGGTTAATTAGGGGAAAGAGACCGGCGGTTTTATAGACCCAGAGGTAATTTTGAATAATTATGGTTTGGTTGGTCATATTTCTATGCTTGATCATGGCTAGTACACTTCTTTTAAACGCTTTGCCAGCTATAACGCTAAGGGTCATTCAGCTGACAGAATCAGTTACGTTAATCATTTGTTAAAAACATGCGATGTCATCTTCATACAGGAACACTGGTATATGTCAAGTCAGTTGTCGGAGTTTTCCTCTAAATTAGACAATGCTAATGTCATTGGTAGCTCTGGTATGAATGAAAATGTAATTCTCACTGGTAGGCCCTATGGTGGTTGCGCAATTGTGTGTAGTAAGCGCCTCAAATGTTCTCTTACTCCTATTTAAACTAACAATAAGCGTTGTGTTGCAGCTCTAATGACATTTGGCGTTAATTCTTTAATTCTTGTTAACATCTACATGCCCTGTGATAGTAGTAATGGTTCGCTGGACGTTTTATTTGATGACGTCCTGCATGAAATCAATAGCGTTTTAAATGGTCATTCTCATGTAAAGCACATCATCATTGGTGGGGATTTTAACACAGATATAAGGCGACGTAATTCTCCTCATACTGCATCTCTCATTGATTTTTGTCGACGTGAATTTTTGTCTATATGTACCGATCTTGATGTTGCCAAATCTATTGATCATACATTTGAATCCTCGCTTGGTCATAGATCTGTTATCGATCATTTCCTTGTGTCACAGAATCTAACTGATTGTGTGACTAGTTATATGCGTCTGCGACACGATGGCGACAACCTGTCTGACCATTGTGCTATCTGTCTGAGCCTAGATATACCTATAGAGTATATATCAAACAAAGTCAAGCAGGTGTTGGGCACAACACCGGACACAGACGCCTGTTTGCGGTGTTGGAGCGCCTGAATATCGAATATCAATCTAACATAACCTCGGTGTTGGAGCGAAGTCTGAGGATAACAGAGTGGACATACCAGAGAGTCTTACTTCAACTTTGAAGATGCAAAACGTAGCCTCTTCCTTAGACACAAGTGTGACACATCTCGGCTCCACACCGCAGTCACTTATATACTGCTTATGTCCTGCTCCATCGTGCCCTTCTCAACGCGGGGTAGACGAAGAGGTCCCGACTGGGCTCAGGGGCACCTCTGACATTGGATTGAGCGGATCGTATGCCAGTAATGGCCTTCTTCGGCCGGTTTCGACGTCATGGTCGGGGGGAACTCAAACCCACTGGTAAGGGAAGCATGAGACGTGAGTGACATCATGGCTGAAGCAGGAGCGAGCGGGCGTGATGGATCCATTTTCTCCGCAGGTCTAGCATCGTTGGCTGTTGGCACATCAACTTTGGGGCCGGATTTCTTGTCAATCAATGAGGGCAACTTCACTGTGGCTGGTTGGTGCAACGGACGTTCGCGGTTTACCAGTGGAGGGTGACTGACTGGCAACATCGGCCCAGGATTGGAGATTTTATCTTCGAATGCAGTCACTCTAGCACAATTCTGACTTAATGGGCTCTAATTTCTTGGCGCAGCGCAGGGTGGCGCAGCGTGGCGTGGCGATGGCGCAGCCCACGCAGTGGTAATTTAGTTCGGTGCAGCCAGCGCAGTGGTAATTTCGGTGCAACACCGTGCGCAGCCACTTGGGCAATTTGGTGACGGACGTGCGCCGAGATGGGTGTGGCGGCGTAGTAGGGGGAGGTATCACATATTCATCAAGAAGCAGTGACAATTTCGTAGAAAAGTCTTACGCTGAAGTTGCATAGAAAGCTCGCCAGCTCCAACCTGGTTTACTTTCTGCGCAGTGGTAATTTGGCTGACCGGCGACAGTCTTTATCGTCACCGAAACCTCACAGGCAGGTTTCCAGAATGTCAGGCACATTTCAATGCAATAAATAATTACAGCAACCACTATTTAATGTAACCATCTATATCAGGACATAAATTATAGTATCTATATCGATTGTCCTGATGTCAGATTAAAAGGCGGTTGCACGCGTAATGGAAACTCCACCTGGCTTAATCAACGCAGCTGAATCTGTGATGCAAAATAACGACTTCACATCTTTCTCAGCCAACCACAAATTGCATATATATATATATATATATATATATATATATATATATATATATATATATATATATATATATACTTCTATGCTCAGTAAAAGCATACACACTGGACTTGAAACAAATTTTTTCGCCGCGACTGATTACAGTCAAAGTCAGTCCAAAGACGGACAGGGTTTTTAATATATCTCCGTGTCCGAAAGTCATAAAAGTTCGAATTTTTCGAGTATTCCAGGAATTAATAGACGTGCAAACTTGGCCATGTTTGTGTCCGACCTTCACAAAATGCAAACTGATAGCTATCGACTTTTCTTGGTCTTTTTATTCGTGTGTTTTCTTCCGTTGAAGATAGACAACAGTCTTTACTCGGTCTCTCTTTTGAAAATTAGTCAGATGGATCGAACAGATTCACGCTTTATTTCCACACCAGAGATAAAATAGTGCTTGTAGTCAGTGAGCAAATCAATTCCATGACCATTGACAGTGTGAATAAATTATCACATGCACGATCAAGACTGTCCGAGGCGAAATGCAAAATACTCCATGTCCTGCGACCAGCAAAAAGTAAAAGTATTGGTATGAGAACAGATTTATAACGAAATAAAGAATAAAAATATATCACCAACAAACAGAGCATCCAAAAAAGATGGCCCGCAAAAAAATAAATCGCAGTGTTCATTGGATGTGCTGTTTGTTGTTAAAATGTTTCTTTTTATTCTTTATTTCGTTATCAATCTGTTCTAGTCGTCCTCTTTTTTTTCTTTTTTGGCTGTCAGACACGGAGTATTTTGCATTTAATGTCCGACAGGCATTGTACATTGTCCCGCGCCAATGTCGACTCACTTTATTGAGCAGAGCTTAAACAGAAACATTGATTGAAATTCTCGGTACTCATCTTGAAGAACTGAGCCCTCTTATCAAAACATTCACGTTTAATATCTAAAACATTCAATAGATTTGAAGAAATTAAAAACAATAATCGACTGTCGGACACGGAGTTATATTGAAACCATCCGATTGTCGGACACGGAGATATATGAAAACCCTGTCAGACTTTCGGACACGTACACACTGCTTCAACGCAATCTGTCGTCGCGAAAAAAATTCGCTTTTCGGCCCAGTGTGCAAGGCTTAAAACTAATATTATTGTCACTTAGGTTTCATCGTTTTTAGTGGGGGAAAGGAATACAGCCTGATTGCTATGATCTCGTACTACGTTAAGATCACATATTGAAAATAAAATGTATAACGTATCTTGCATTGTTGTCCATGCATGTTAATCCCTAAATTTTAAGCAGCAGCAGGTTGAAATAATAGGAACACGCTATCCATCAAGCTCGTCCCAATGATGCTGGCAGAAGAAATAAATGAGCAACCGTCGTATTTCTTCCAACTTCATAAGTTTGAATGATCTGACGAAGTTTCGCTTTTTGAAATTCCATTCAAGTTCGCTAATGGTGATAATTCGCGAATACCTAGCTAGCCAGCTAACTCATATTAAATAATGCTTAATATAGACGTAAGCAGTGCAGAAAACATGCCTGAAGCAGCAAAGAAAAATGCAACATTAACGCATCATGCAGATATAGGACAGAGGCTTCTATATTCCAACACATTAAAGGTGAGGAGAGGAGCTCATTTGATTGGTGAAGATTTGACTCGGCAGTGTTAAAACCACGCAGGCCTTATCTCCTCCCTCTTTCCCACTTGCGCCGGCAGGAGGGACCGAGGCGGGACAGAGGAGTACTTGCGCCAGGCTCGCCAGGCACGAAATTGCAACATACGCCTGGACACACCCGTTGGCGGCGCACTCCCCATTCGCCCGGCGCGCTTGGTCTACAAATTTAGAGCCCCATGAGTCCTCTTGCATTGCAATACGACGTTCAAGGTCCACAAATCTCTCACAAATACTGATAGTGCTGATCTCAGCAGGAGATATCTTTGGCAACCTCGGTCGTTGAGTTACCCCAACTGTGAAAAGAGGCATCTTATCCGTGGCATCAAGACATTGCGCACATCTTAAAATATCCGCAATGATAGCGTCAAGAGCTGACCGCTGAGAAGTATCCCGATATTTGTGATACGTTGGCAGCAAGGAGACATCCGTAATGGAGTATATCAGCTCTTTCGCTTCAGATAACTCCTTTATCGTGTAGAAACCAGCCAAGCAGCGTTTGATATAATCCACCGGCAAATTATTGAGACTACCTGAGACAAGTCAGAACGGCATTCAATACCACCTTCGAATAATACATCTCCATCTTGGAGATAAGTGCACAGGGGAAAAAAGCGTGTTAACCGGACGAGAGAGCCTTGCTCGTGCATCTTTTGCCATCTATAAACCAAGTGTGCTTGAGCTTGAGGTTACGAACCGATGGTCAGACATTCTCCTTCAGGATTTTCTGGTAGAAAGCAGAATTCATGGTTCCATCAATTACGGCAAGTCCTCGAGGTCCTGAAGCAGCAAAGCAGTCCCAGGCCATCACACTACCACCACTATGTTTGACTGTTGGTATGATGTTCTTATTATGAAATACTGTGTTAGTTTCACGCCAGATGTAACGGGACGCACACCTTCCAAAAAGTTCAACTTTTTTCTTGTCAGTACACAGAATATTTTCCCAAAAGTCTACAGGATCATCAAGATGTTTTTTGGCAAATGTGAGATAAGCCTTTGTGTTTTTTTTTTGGTCAGCAGTGGTTTTCTCCTTTGAACTCTCCCATGGATGCCATTTTTGCCCAGTCTCTTTCTTATTGTTGAATCATGAACACTGACTTTAACTGAGACAAGTGAGGCCTGCAGTTCTTTAGACGTTGTTCTGGGTTCTTTTGTGACCTCCTGGATGAGTCGTCAATGCGCTCTTGGAGTAATTTTGGCAGCCGGCCACTCCTGGGAAGGTTCACCAGTGTTCCAAGTTTTCTCTATTTGTGGATAATGGCTCTAAACGTGGTTCGCTGGAGTCCCAAAGCCTTAGAAAAGGCTTTGTAAACCTTTCCACGCTTATAGAAGTCAATGACTTTATTTCTCATTTGTTCTAGAATTTCTTTAGATCATGGCATGATGTGTTGCTTTCTGAGATCTTTTAGCTAACTTCACTTTGTCAGACAGGTTCTATTTAACTGTTTTCTTGATTCAACAGGTCTGGCAGTAATCAGGCGTGGGTGTGGCTAGTGAAATTGAACTCCAAAAATGTGGTTTATCACATCACAGTTAATTCATGATTTAACGGGGGGGCAATTACTTTTTCACATAGGGCCAGGTAGGTTTGGATAGATTTTTTTCCCCTTAATAAATGAAATAATCATTTAAAAAACTGCATTTTATATCTACTCGGGTTGTCTTTGTCTGATATTAAAATTTGTTTGATGATCTGAAACATTCAAGTGTGACAACTATCCAAAAAAATAAAAAATCAGGAAGGGGGCAAATACTTTTTCACGGTACTGTATGTATGCAGATTGTATAGGCCTACAATGAATATTATGTACTGGGTATGTATTTGACGCAGTAATCATGCATCATTACTATCAGACTAGAGTCTGTAATAGCTATATCCCTGACCTTACAACGCTCAAAGTATTCAATATGTGTCACATTCGGCTATATTCACTGTTGTGGATATGATCTGGGTAGTCCTGAACGTTGACCGGGACCAACATGCTTTGCATGCAGTGAGATGCCAATTTAGTCTATTATGCATGCATTTGATTGATTGATTGCTTTAATGTCCCCGAGGGGCACTTTGGTTTAAAACTGCCGTTGGCACAATCAACATTTCTCAGTGTTTTCTTGTCTTAGTGTGTATTTCAGTGTTTGCTGGTAATGTTTTCTGTATTAAAACACAAAATTGCTTTCAGTTTGAAAAGTCATAGTATGCTGATTGCAATTTCATTCATTTTCATCCTGATATTATGCGTATACAGTGCGTTTTTGCAAAGGAATGAAGTAATATACTCTGTACTGCAATGACCTAAACCAGCAACTGCTTCTGTCTGTACTGGGTTAAATTCCAAATTATGTATTGTCCATTCTGAGTAGGTTAACTAAAATTCTGTTCAATATGTTAGCATTACTTTTACCTTGTGTAAATGTATCCATGATCACAATGTATACTGCTTTATAAAATCTCCCCATTGTTCATATTTGCATTTATTAGTGTCTTAGTGTATTTGTACAGCTACCTTTATGTGATATGTCAATCACACAGGGTAGGTTGTTATAAAACATGTTTATTGTGCACCTAGTTTATTATACTGTCAGCCATTCCATCTGTACCATCAAACATTCTTCTTTATATAACCAAACTGTAACATGATACTTGATGTAAGTTAATGTGCAGGCTGTACCTTTGTTTCCTTCTCTTTAATTCACCCAAACTTGGTGTTCCCAGATTCCACTACCATTTTGCTCAATTGGCATGGTAATGACGAATCAGGCAATTAAATGAGATAAATTTACTGACTGCTATCACTCTGACGGGCGCAGTGACCACAGTCGTCACTTGCACTTATTGTCATGAAACATCCTGATGCATAACCTGCATGTGTGGCACTCAACAACCTTTTCTCCCAAATGCCACCAAACCTATTACTGTTCAGTCTTTGCATGGCCCCTGTGATGTTGTCAAGATGTTCCACACACTACAATCATCACCAGCGCAATGGACTTCCTCACATATGGAAGCTGGCATCTGTCCGTGGTGAGGGGACACATTCTACAAACCAGTATGTGGGCCATGACTGAACCAATGGATCTGCTGCAACAGGTCTTTCTAGAAACGACCACCTCGACCAGACACAAGTGGACGTGAATCTGGCAAAAACGACAACATAGATCCTGGCCAGCTCTTCCACCTACTCTGCCCAGGATGCCTACACAAGGCGACTGAGTGTTCTGAGGGTGCGTCCTTGCTAGTGCCCTCACCTTTGTCTTCACCCTGTTTCAGTGTTACAACTGCCAGTGCCTCATCTGGTCCCTGCACACTCCTGCCCATGCAGCTTTGGGTCTGACCCTTCAGCTGCCAACAATGCACGGGGTAGGACCATTGTCACCAGCACTAGAATCACTCTCGCAGCAAATGCCTTCACAGTGCCCCCTTGGGACTGTGTTATCTTTGCCCCAAGGGGTCAAGGGGGGAATCTGTAGGGCAGAATGAATTTTTCAAAGGACAGTTCATTCATCCACATACATTGCACCCGTGCAAGGCAAACTGAATTCCTCAACAAATTCTATTGCTGCGATCAGTCTGCAACAGCAAGCTCTGAGGTGCCTGGGGCCTTTGTGCGGAGTTCAGCAGCTAGACTCCCATGTGATGCGTCGTGCAACTTGTTGCCAGGTCTGAATGTGTTCAATTTTGACTCTGTAATTTGATGTAATACTTATAAATTTCATAAATACATTCTAAGTATTCTGATCAATGTTTGATTTGGGCTGTAATTGGCTTTTGTAAGATTTACTAATTTTGTAAATACATTTTAAGTATTTTGATGTATGTTTAATTTGAATTGTAATTGGCTTGAAGTGACTTACCTGGCTAGTAAATGGTTAAAATTAGATCAGCGTAGTTTCTCTGGAAATTGTCTGACTCTGCTAATATCTAATGCAGGAATACCCCCTCAAGCTGGTCTAGGGAGGATGCATATTTACGCTTATTGTATCACAGCGTATTGCATCCGTTGACCTCTGTTGTTAAATCAATCTCCTCTGCCTAGTGGGGTTCAATGTTGAGAACGGGGATAGCCAGTGTTCGCCCTCTTGGGTCCCTGAGCCGCTATTGAATATACCTTAAGTAGTGGCATCCTGCGCAACCTTTGAGTTACCACAGACATCTAGTCAGTTTGCGAGACATGCACATTTCAGGAAGTGTGACATGCAGTGTTACCAGCACACAATGTTCTGAGAGTAGTAATGAAAGTACTGGATTCTTCTTATGATAAAGCCTGAATTATAAATGATAATGCTTTTGGTCCAATTTGATTTCTTAATTTAGCAATCATTGCAATGGAGTCAGATTAACTATGCAGGGTCAACAATGACTTTTAGTAATATTTTCGAAAGGCTCTTTCCAACAGTTGCAGGGTGAAAAGTACACAGATGCCTTGATCTTGTCTGCAAATTTCCATCATTGGCTCAGTGGGGGGCTCATGAATGATTTTCAAGCAAATGGATTAACCAATTAACTGGCTGACCTAGAGAATATGTTTCTTTGCACAGTCTTGGACGACATGCCATGTTTGCACTTAGCACATTTTGTGGGACTGCTTCCGCGAGATTTATTCAGTTCAAGAAGAGGGAACCAATTTTGGTTCGTCTCTCACAAACCCAAAACGTGCTTGTGGTTTCAGGAAGCGAGGATAAAAAAGGTGACTTCCCACAGAACAAATGATTCAGACACCATGTAGTGCCATCAGTTCATAATGAATGGCACCATGCACTAGTGTTAGTTTCTCTGAGCATAATTTATTTAGGGGGAAAAAAAAACAATTTGTGGAGTTCCACACATGAAAACATAGATAAAGATTATATGGGCCACAAATTTAACTTCATTGTGTCTTACTCCTGAAAAAATTGGTTGAATTTAAGAGATATAATACTAGCCCCAACCCTGCATTTGCCACCTTTATCCCAGAAGAGGAGAACATTGATCATTTTCAAAGAGATGATTTCAAGTCTTACTGTGCCAGTGAATTCTGTTGTTGGACATATTAATTTATCAAAATAAATAAAATAAAAAAGAGATAACCATGGATTTCAAAAATTTGTGTACTGGACAACAACATATTCAGCATATCAGCATTCATAAAATTTTCATGAAAATGAATGGCACTCGTACAGAAAGAAACTTGAACGGGCAGAGAAGTTGACTTCACACTGGTGTCTGCAATGTTCTCATCAAGACATGATGTGCGTCTTCAGCAAGTGCATTCAAGCATCTTTTCAGCATTATAGAAGTGGTGATGAACGAAATCCCGCCAGCCGCCATGGAGCCGATTAACGGGACAAAGCTGACCCACTCCTCCACCAACATCAGTGCAAGCGCAAGAGCTGAGCTCAGTAACTTGACGACCACATCATCTGATATCTCCTTGTTGAGAGGGGATTTGAGGACAGCTTTCAGCTCTTCCAATGGCACGTTTGTTTTGTCTGAGAGATTTTGAAGGGATTCATTGTCCAGGCCAAAAGCCTTGAAATATTTCGTGATCTCCTTCACCAAAATACTCACATCCACTATGATGGAAAGACCTGGGATTGGTATTGCTGCCACATAGGCAGACCGCAGGGCCAATTTCTGTACGTTTGCCTGCAGGATCCTTTTCTTTCTTTGGTTGATTTCAACGGTTAGGTTTGGAATTGCCAGTAAGAAGACATGCCGCTTGTGCTGGGGTAGCTCTTCTCCTATGGTCTTCTCCAGCTGCGAGAAATCATAGAGGTCCAGGTGAAAATTAGAGATGAGGAAGACCATGGGAGATTCCAGATCATTAGCCTGAAGCCCTTAGAGACACAAAATGGTCGCATTAAAAACAACAGATGACAAATATACATGGCCAGCTGCCAGAATTTGTTGATGAAACATTCTAAAAAATTGTCATAGCTACCTAAGTGCAGTACAGGACATCACTTCTCACATTCAGCCATACCTTTAATGCAGTCTTGCCGAATCAGCTCAAGTGTTTTGTCCTTGTTAAAGCCCAAGCTCTCTGCCTCTGCACGCAAACTGTCATCAATCTTTGAACGAACAAAGTAGAACTTCTTCTTCATACGCTGAATTTCAGTGGCCAGCTGGACGTCGCTGTGCCTGAAACGTTCCGAGGAGAGGATGATGAAGAAATCATAGCACTGAAATTGTACTTTTTTTAGATACTCATCTGCTTTGAAGTCAGGTGTCCCAATCCCAGGAAGGTCCCACAGCTTAACCGTAGGATGTTTGGGGTGAGGATACATAGCTGGCTCCGTAGTGGTCTGAACCGCACCAGTTGGAGCTGCGCCTGGACTGCCATTCCTCAGACCACGGAGTGCATTGACAAAGGTAGACTTTCCAACTCCAGACGCTCCCGTCACTGCAATATTCAGTTCTACATGGTCAAGCTGCTCAAGGTAGTCCTTGATCTTTGCCACCGCTGAATCCAAGCTCTGATTTTCCAGCACCTCCGCAATCTCCCTGACCTCGTCTTCATTAATATGGATAATTTTCTCATCCATGATCAGCCTAATCACAAAATAAACAAATAAATAATGAGGCTACTGAAAAACTACCGACGAGTGGCATAATGTACAACCCCAACTCAGAAAAAATTTGGACAGTATGAAAAAATGCACATAAATACAGAAAGCAGTCCTTTCTAAATTAACTTTTACTTGTATTTCATTGCAGACAATAGTGAGACAAGATAGTCAATGTTTTGTCTGGTCAGCTTTATTTATTTTTTTTGTAAATATGCATCCCTTTCTGCCATTCAGGCCTGTAACACATTCCAAAACAAGTGCAAATTCACATTAGCTGTGACCAAGTACACTCATGTATTCACACTAAATTATAGGAGGCGGGGTGAACTCCCAGCAGTGAAAAAGGAACTGTTTTGAGTCCAATGATGTATCCCACAAAAGTCAATTACAAATGGTTCAAGAGTTATGAAAGGGGGCATGAGTAATGAAAAAAAGAACTTGGAAGCTGAAGCTGAAGTCAGTGATTCCTCCCACAAGTGTGTACTTCAAATGGATCCTAAGTTATGAAAGCAGGCGTGGCTAACGTGTCAGGGGCGGGGCTCAACCAAAGCACTTTAAAGGTACCTCTGCTGACTCCAGTGATGCCTCCCACAAGAGTCTACAGCAAAGGGTTCAGAAGTTAGGAAAGGGGCATGGCTACAATACTGAGGACAGGGCAATCCCTCTCTATTGAAACAATAGCTCTGCTTAATCCAATGATGACTCCTTCAAGTGCCTAAAAATGTTGATGAGTTATATAAGGGGATTGGCTGAAGTATAGGGGGCTTGGCTGGCACTAATGAAACAGGAACTCCCTGCTGAGGCCAACGTTGCCTCTCGAGTGTCTACAAGAGACGAGTCACAAGTTTTGAATGGGGCCATGGTTAAAATGTAAGGGGTGGGGCAAACCAACACTGAAGAAAAAGGAACACTGCTTCATCCAATGATGCCTCCCACCTTATGAAAGTGGTTGTGGCAAAAGTATGCCTCTGTCTGTATGCGTGTATATATATACCTGTTCACCTCTATGTGTCAGTGTCTTTCTACAACCCCAAATCCGAAATAGTTTGGACAAAGTGTAAATTGTGAATAAAATCAAAGCGCAATGACTTTCAAATCACACCAGCCAGTATTTTATTCACAATAGAACAGAGAAAACATAGCAAATGTTGAAACTGAGAAATTTTACAATTTTATCCACAAAATGAGCTCATTTCAAATTTGATGGCTGCTACAGGTCTCAAAAAAGTTGGGACAGGGGCCTGTTTACCATTGTGTAGCATCCCCTCTTCTTTTTAACACAGAGTGGAGGCGTCTGGGCATTGAGGACAAGTTTCTTGAGTTAACCATTGGAATTTGATCCCACTCTTGTTTAATACAGGCTTCCAGCTGCTGGAGAGTTTTGGGTCTCCTTTGACGAACTTTTCGTTTAATTATGCGCCAAATGTTCTCAATTGGTGAAAGATCAGGACTGCAGGCAGGCCAGTTCAGCACACGGACTCTTCTACTATGAAGCCATGCTGTTGTAATAGCTGCAGTATGTGGTTTTACATTGTCCTGCTGAAATACACAAGGCGTTCCCTGGAATAGATGTCATCTGGCGCGGAGCATATCTTACTCTAAAACCTTTATATACCTTTAAGCATTCATGGTTCTTTTAAAATCATGCAAGTGTCCCACACCATATGCACTAATGCATCCCCATACCATCAGAGATGCTGGCTTTTGGACTGAACACTGATAACAGGAGGGGTGGTCTTTCTCCTCTTTAGCCCGGAGAACACAACGCCCATGATTTCCAGCAAGAATGTCAAATTTGGACTCGTCTGACCACATGCCACTTTGCTACAGGCCATTTTAAATGAGCCTTGGCCCGCAGAACACGGCGGCCCTTCTGGATCACGCTCAAAAATGGCTTCCTTTTTGCATGATAGTTTTAGGTGGCATCTGTGGATGGCACAGCGGATTGTGTTTACAGACAGTGGTTTCTTGAAGTATTCCTGGGCCCATTTAGTAATGTAATTTAGTAACAGAATCATGCCGGTGAGTGATGCAGTGGCGTCTGAGGGCCCGAAGATCACGGGCATCCAGTAAAGGTCTTCGGCCTTGTCCCTTACGCACAGAGATTTTTCCAGTTTTTCTGAATCTTTTGATGATGTTATGCACTGTTCATGATGAGACCTTCAAAGCCTTTGCAATTTGATGTTGAGGAACATTGTTTTTAAAGTATTCCACAATTATTTTCACGTAAGCCGTCACGGGTTGGAGAGCCTCTGGCCAGCTTTACTTCTGAGAGACTCAGCCTCTCTAAGACATCCCTTTTATAGCCAATCATGTCACACACCTGCTGCCAGTTAATGTAATTACTTGCTAAATGTTCTTTCAGCTGATTCTCTTATATATTAATTGCTTTTTCAGCCCTTTTTTGCCTGTGTCCCAACTTTTTTGAGACCTGTTGCAGCCAGAAAATTTGAAATGAGCTCATTTTGTGGATAAAAATGTAAAATGTCTCAGTTTCAACATTTGAAATGTTATCTATGTTCTATTGTAAATAACATATTGGCTCATGTCATCTGAAAGTCATTGCATTTTGATTTTATTCACAATTTACACTTTCTCCCAACTATTTCGGAATTAGGGTTGTCCAAAGTTTGGCCTGTTATGCAAATCCGGTTCACACTTATGCACTTTTTGATAAAAGGCCACTCCCACAGCCCCACCCCCTTTTAGCCAGTTGGCATGAGCAGCTAATTTGCGGCTCATTGATTGATGACAAGCTGTTCTGCAGATCTTTGGCAAGTCTGCAAATCCATTTGGAAGTTATGTGTCCTTTTGTGTTGGGCCACTTCCATTGCCACAGCCTCTTTTGGAAAACTGGCATGAACAGAAACACAAGCTTTCACACAAGTGCACAAATACTCGACCATCATGCCAAATTTTAGTCTCCAAGGGAGAAAACTGTGCCCGTCAAAGGATGCGGAAAGTTTTGTAGACCAACCTGCCATCACCACAAGCTATAGAGCTTCTGGATGCGGCTAGAAAGTTAGGAGAAATTTAGGACTATTAATGCATTAAGAAATTAGAATAATGATGTAATTTGAAACACCTGATGTCAGCAAGTGAATTAATTCAATTGCAATCATGGTTTGGGACAAAAACAGCAACCAGGATAAGCCTCGTCCTTCAGGGGCAAAGATGGGTCAAGGATTGTCAATTTGCCCACAAATGCCTGAAAAAAAATTACTGAACGGTGAGAAAACAATGTTTCAAAGTAAGATAGGAAGGAATTTGGATATTTCACCCTCTAAGGTGAATAATAATTACAAACCTCAATTCCAATGAAGTTGGGACGTTGTGTAAAACGTTAATTCAAACAGAATACAATGATTTGCAAATCCTTTTTCGACCTATATTCAACTGAGCACACTACAAAGACAAGATATCTAATGTTCAAACTGATAAACTTTGTTGTTTTTTTTGGAAATATACACCAAGTTTGAATTTGATGCCTGCAACATGTTCCATAAAAGCTGGGAAAGGGGCATGTTTACCACTGTGTTACATCACTTTCCTTTTAACAAAACTCAATAAGCGTTTCAGAACTGAGGACACTACGACTCGCACGGGACACACATAACCCTTACCCACAATCTTTCCCAAGTTGGTCACAGTTGCCCTGGCAAGCTCGCACTTCGCCAGATTTATGGTGAGGTTCTCTTGGGAAATGGAGGGGAGAGACTACGAATCCGTGCTAAGTGTTGCTCCCAAGTGTCACAGTATACCACGCCATTGTCGAGGTAGACAGCGCGCCCTTCCAAATGTGTCCCAACACGGTTCATCAGGCGTTGAAAAGTCGCCGGAGCATTACGAAGACCGAAACTCATAACCTTATAGGCGTGTAACCCATTTGTTGTAATAAACGCGGATAATTCCCGAGCTCGGTCAGAAAACGGGATTTGCCAATAGCCCTTTAAAAGGTCAAATTTACCCACAAATTTAGCTGGACCAACACAGTCAACACAGTCCTCGATGCGTGGGAGAGGAAAACAATCAGGCTTTGTGACATTAAGTTTTCTATAATCTGCGCAGAACCAATAAGAGCCATCGGACTTGGTCACAAGTAGGCAAGGCGAGGCCCAGCTGGAGGTAGATGCTTCCGCAAGGCCATGGTCAAGCAGATATTGTACTTCAGACCTCAAGGATTTTTTGACTATCACTGGAGACCCAGTAATAACGCTGACAAACCGGACGAGCATTATTAACATCTATGACGTATTTAACGAGCGACGTTTGGGTTGGTGTGCCTGAAAACAAAGACGGGAATTCCTTAATTAGCTCACTGAGCTCAGAAGCTCTGTCAGGAGGTAAATGACTCAATAACAAAGGTAGTTTGGTTAGCATTTCTGAGTTTCGCAGACGGCCAGTAATTACAGCATCATCTGGTTCCTTACCGACTTCACCCAGAACTGCCACCATTGGAGGAGAAAACGGAGCCACACCGCTGCGACTACAAGTGCGACTCCCGCTCTCCAAACCCAGCACTGCCACCGACGGGGTAAGAAGGTGTAAGCCCTCCACTCACCCAATGACGGAAATTAATTGACAGGGCGAAGGTATTTGCGTGCGCTCCCTCCTGGCACTGTTGGAAAGACCTTTTGAAACAAGTTAGTAAAAGTCATTTATGACCTTGTATAATTTATCTGACTCCATTTTAATATATATTGTTAATTTAAGAAATCAAATTTGAATAGAAGCATTACGATTTATAATTTAGACTTGATCAAAAGAAGAATCTAATATTTTTTGCGACTACTTTCAGAATATTTATAATGGTTGCCATCGCATGTCACACCGGCCGAAATGTGCATGTCTCACAAGCTGACTAGATGTCTAGTCGGTAACTCAGAGGTTGAGTGGATGCCACTTCTTGTAGTTTGTCCAATTGGCGGCTCAGGGACCCAAGAAGACCAACATTAGCTGTCCTCGTTCTCAACATGGAAACTCGCAAAGTAGAGGCGATTGATTTAATGACAGAGATCTACCGGTGCAATACTCCATGATACAAAAAGCATAAATATACATCCTCCCTAGACCAGCTTGAGGGGGAATTCCCACCTTATATATTAACAGAAAGAATTGCACAATTTCAGAGAAACCACACAGATCAAGGTTTTTTTTTTTAAAGATTATTTTTTGGGGATTTTTTTCCTTTATTTGATAGTCACACGGAAGAGAGAGACAGGAAAGTTGGGGTGAAGAATGGGGAAGACATGCGGCAAATAACCCGAGCCGGAATCGAACCAGGTCGCCGCAGGAAGGCCACAGCCTTTATGGTGCGCGCGCTTAGCCCAATGAGCCACCGGGGCGCCCCAGATCAAGTTTAATCATTTACTAGCCAAGTAAGTCACAAAGTCTATTACAATCCAGATTAAACACATATCAAAACACTTGAATGTATTTATAAAATTAACAAGTATTACAAACGCCAATTATAATCCAAATTAAACATCAAAATATTTAGAATATATTATAAAATTTAGTAATAATATGCCAAATTACTGAGTCAAAATTGAATACATTAATGCTTGGCAATAAGCTACACATGACAGGGTCATGTGAGAGCCTGATTACAGAACTCTACACAAAATTGCACAAGATGGGCACCATGATGGGGTCCGGGTGCAGAACTCTGCACAAAGTTGCACGCCGCATCATGAGGGAGACTGGCTGCAGATCTTGACAGAGGCTTTGTTTCCCCGCTTTAAGTACACAAACTGGGCATTTGATTCTCTAACCAGAGAGCCATAAATTAGCAATTTAGAGTTTTGAGTCTTACACTCCGTTTACACGTGGCTGGCTATTTTCATAAACGAACATTTCACCATCTCCGTTTTCAAAAATAATTTCATGCACACGTATCAGTTTTCAGGAAAGTTTTCGTTTACACCTACCCGTGTACATGCCGTCAAGAGCATATCAAACCTGTGGGTGGCAGTGTAATGATAAGCTCAAGCCCACGTTAGCCAATCAGAATCCCGAAAATAGCAACAACAGAAACGAATCACGATCATCCATGATCACCACAGCCCAAGGATGTTGCCACCATGGACCTATAAGGAGAACTGGACAAATAATGAAGGCAGGAACGCACGCCCATATGGGCTTAGCGGTCAAGCTGATATTGCAAGTCACGTGATGCCATTGGGGCAAAAAAGAAATTTCTCCATAGGGAATAATAGAAAAAGACACGCTAATAAATCCGTGAATAAATTTTTTTGACAGCCACAAATTATCGATACCGAAACTGTTTATTTTTCTCTTTTAAATCATTGATGCCTCGTTACTCAGCAATGACAAAAAAATTTTATTTATATTCAGGCTACGTGAACACCAACGGGTCCTCATATGAAAGCGTGTTCTCGTCTCCTCCGAATAGTACTGCAGCGGATGTGAGTGGGTGGAGCAATGGGCATTCTTGCCGTCCATCAGTGCTCAACATTATAGACGTAGCCAAGTCGGGAAAGTGAGCTGGCGTTACGGTGCAAATATTTTAGCCATTTTATTTAATTGATGAATGGCCGTAATATGTAGCAAGTCGATTGCCACACTTTATTATCTAGCGCGGCAAAATGTACAGTAGCTAAGCTAAGGCCGCTGTTGTGACATCCCAGAACCATGTACGCAACCAACACTCACCTTACTTGTTCATATTAAAATGATATGGATATATCCGTAAAATGAGTTGTATAATTCCATTACTTTGAATAGCACCAATTCACATTACTGTATTTTGATGCGTTATGCATAATGTGTGAGCTGAGTAGCATCTAACGTAATGTCCATGAGTGCATTTATAGCACTCCACAAATTCAGTTTGAACACTGCTTAGCAAACCATTTATGAGCCATTCTTCATTCTTAAATTACTTACAGACCTTCATACTTGATGACGGAACTTTTCAGCAACTTGACAGATGAGATCCAAAATGATAACTATTTTTGTGCATGATCCGAACCGAGTGGGTGGAGCAATGGGCATTCCTTGCCGTCCGTCGGTGATCAACATTATCGACGCCAAGTCGGTAAAGTGAGCTGGCGTTACGGTGCAAATATTTTAGCCATTTTATTTTAATTGATGAATGGCCGTAATATGTAGGAACTCCATTGCCACACTTCATTATGTAGCGTGGCAAAATGTACAGTAAGCTAAGGCCGCTCTTGTGACATCCTAGAACCATGAACGCAGCAAACACCTTACTTTTTCATATTAAAATTATATGAAGATATCCATGAACGGAGTTGGACAACCCCAATTCTGAAATAGTTGGGACAAAGTGTAAATCGTGAATAAAATCAAAATGCAATGACTTTCAGATCACATGAGCCAATGTTATTCACAATAGAACATAGATAACATTTCAAATGTTGAAACGGAGACATTTTACATTTTCATCCACAAAATGAGCTTCTTTCAAATTTTCTGGCTGCAACAGGTCTCAAAAAAGGCCTGAAAAAGCTAGCCTAAATTATGCAGAGCTGGCCACTATCATAAAATTGAGTACCACAACTACAATCGATGTTAACTCCCACTTAGAAATGTAATGAGACAGTATTCAAATTATAATCAAGACAGACTTATGTGGAAAGGGAATTGGGGTACGGGGGAGATAGAAAGTAGGGATGTGAATCTCCACCACTGAGCCGATTCGACACGTGATCTCGATATGCTGCCAGCGATACGATACATTAACGATACAGTGAAGCCCTTGCCGACACGATGCGATACGATTCACCCTTGTTCACGATTAGATGCGATTCGGTTTGATACGATCTTTTCAGCACTATGCAAATAATTTATAAGCCCACATTTGGTTTCTTACCTCACCAGCACAATTATTCTTTCCTCTCTTTTCCTTGTCAGGGATGTATTCAATACTTGATTGTTTTCTATTACCCAAACCAATAAATTCAATAAAATAAAATAAAAATGCAATTCAATATGGTACAGACAGAGGTCTCTGGTCTATGTCGCTTCCTCCATATTGTTTGACTGCATATCCCTATCCGCTTCCCGTCCCTAAAAAGGCGAAAGGTAATGGTGGTGCATTCAGGTAGGGATTAATATTTTTTCCCTAAAATGAGACATTTTCTATCCCGGAAAAGAAGCACACTTTGTTTTAAGGTAGCCTATAATTTTGGCTACCGTTATATAACATTGGTCATAGTTCAGGAAACACTTTAATAAAGAGACATGTGGGTCCCAAACATGACCGATTTAATGTATTATCTAGTGGTATATAATTGAGGCACAAAAACGTAATTTCAACATTAATCAATATTATAACAATATAAACTGCGCAAGCCGTATGCAGCTTGACGTTCGCTCCAGATGAGAGGGAGAAAACGCCTGTGATCTGTCACTGTCTGACTGAACAGCCTCATGGAAATTATATTTTACAATTCTTCATATTATAAATTAACGAAATTCGTTAAGGCAAGTAGTTTGGTGCTTTCATAGTCATGGTTTTGAGCTCAGATAGATTCCATAATCTGCTCGCATTCAGACGCTGCGGGTGGCCGGCACGGTGTGTGCTGCGGAGTCAGACTGTCAGCTAAATAAAGTCAGCGATCACTCAAAGTTAAAAGGCAAAGTTATAAAACGCATCCACTCACTGGGTGGGAGGTTTCAGATGGATTCAGGAGATGTTTCTTTATTCAATGAGAGCCCCATTTCACTAAAGCCCGCTGCATCTCTGTCTGAAGTGTTTTGCATAAAGTATGAATCCAGTGTTCTTGTAGTTTTGAGCTTTCACCTGGAGTTTTGTCTGAGATTTTAAATGTTGCAGTGAGCCGACAGTTGAGCCTCAGTCTTGCGCATTTGATCCCTCCCTCAGACAGCGCAGCGCGTCCTCATTATTAGAAGTAGGCTATGATGAAGTATTTCCACTCAGAGCTGATGTCAAAAATCGTGTTGTGTTAGTCTAATTCAGATTATAGACCCACAAGTTACTTAACTGCGTTAACGGTCAGAAGTGTTTGAATTCAGGGCGTTTTGTGATTGTTAATCAATTAAGGCCGATGTTAATCGCACTTAAACGTGTGGCCAATGCTGAATTTTTTTTTCTTGGCCACACTTACTGCTGCGCCAGTTGATGACCATTCCAGTTTTAGAAAGTACCGCTTAAAATAGCCTACGTTTGGCCAAGAAAAAAATTTACCTTTGGACACACTTATTTTAAGTGTGGGCATTGGAGCAATGTGCATTTTGGCCACACTTATAAGTGCGTCTAACGCGAATTTCGATCAATTTTTGTGCTTGGACGCATTTAAATAAGTGTGAATAGTCAGTTGACACGTTAAGTATTCTCTTCCTGCACGATACACACACACAGCTGTTCCGCCTATACGACACACAGCTGTTGAATATGTTTTAAAAATTTAAAATAGGCCTACATATTTTCTAAATATATTCCATTATCTTATGAATATTTTTTAAATGTTTTTTTTCCGGTTTCTCGTTTTTCTATTTCCCGGGAAACGGGAAATGGTTTGGAGGTCAAATCCCAGGAATCCCGTTTCCCGGGATTAAACCCTACATTCAGGGCGCCTTGGAAACACCTGAGCGAGGGGAATAAAACTTGAAATAATCGCGTAAACCACATGTTTTACCGATACAGGGACGTTAAGAACGATACATTGCGAATCAGCTGGCATTTGTGACCGATACACACTGAAGCTACCGATGCAGTCGCATCGCAAACGTTTGTATCGGACCACCGATACGCACCGGTGAATCTCTCCATCCCTAATAGAAAGGCACGGCCTCCGGTTCGCTGACATGCAGAAATTCATGGATGAACTGTTCAAAGCACTCCAAGAGGCTCAGATATCTCTAGGGAAAGAGAGAAAAAAGGAGCTTTAAAACAAAGGTAAAAAATAAAGCAGTGCAATGCGGTCTAAAGAACGGAATTCACCAGTCGTGTTTCGAAAACACGGCTTGTGGGACGCGTTACCGAATGCAGCATAAGAATGCGCGGAACGAAAAATAAAAACATAGCCGCCGATAAAGGTTTAATCATAGTTTGAGATACATTTTTAAAACACAAATGCAATATCAAACGTTTAAGACGATTGTTATGTAACAGGGAAGTAATACTATTGATTTCAACTCAAGAATGTCGGCAAAATAGTTGACTTGCTGTTGTGTAACGTGACATTGCTCAGGGGTGCGTTTTCCGAAATCACAGATGCTAACTTCCATAGTTGGATTCAAGACAATAAACCGAACACACAATGCACTGCACGTGCCTTATAAACCGGTAAGTTTTAAAGTCAGGAGCCTTAAACTTTTGTCAATTCTGGCAAGCTAATTTACTTTTCGTAGTGGCTATTGCCCCGGACGCCGGCTCTATTATTCGAGCTTTTCCTGTGATTGACCCGGACGTAACTTCTAATTTAGGACGAGCGCCCCCACTTCGTCCGGCTCAATAACTGGACATTTGAGACAATTGAACCGGACGCCGGCTATATAGGCCCCACCTTTACTTTTAGCTAACGTAACTTAGCTTCGCGCTACTTCCCACCAAACAAGAATACATCCAAACGACGTCTTTTCGAGGTCTTCCACAAACATCTAAATGACGTCCCTTGAGGCGCCAGAATGAAAGTTTTTATTACGTGTTTTTAACGACGGTCTCTGGACGTCCCGCATCGACGTCCACCAGACGTCTGCACAAGGTTAAAAATGAGTTCAAATGTGGTCATTCTGGGCGTCTTTTCAACGTCAACTGTGCATTTGTTTCAGAGATACTTGACGAAATAAAAAGGAAACATTTGCTTTTCCGTCTCCTCCCTCCCGACTCTTCCCTATATCTCAGGCTGTTTATTTAGCGCTTCTTTGCCGTTCTTGAGCAGCTGAAGTGAACACTCACCTTATTATTCCAAGCAATGTTCCTTTTTTAAGGTGATGAGGAGAAGCGAACCTTCGACCTGACGATCACTGTGCCATGCTCGCTACCGACCCAACGACAACTTTCCACGGGTCATTAAACGAAGTCATAATACAATAACTTGTATCCATAATATGAAAAACAATGTACTGGACTTATAGTATTATTGTGTTGGGAAAATAAAAACAATTAAGAATTATGTTAACATGCAATTTTGTGTTTTAATGTTATCATAGTCGTCTGTTTTTTTTTTGTTTGTTGAAAGTGGCGACTCGCCAGTAGGGAGGTTAATTAGGGAAAGAGATCGGCTATTCGCGTGTGTAACAAGAGAAGCAGTTCTGCTATTGGCACCGCTGGGCGGGCGGATAAGAGAAGCACTTCTGCTATATTCCCCACAACTAGGCCAATAAGCGATTTAATTTTATAATCCGCCCCAGTCCCTGAACTTTCGCGCCGGAGCGCTGCGGGACGAATAGCCTCTTCCTTGTTCGTTTGTTAGTAATAAACCTTAAAGGGGACCTATTATGCTGATCCTTCTTTTAATACATATTAGTAATGTTATAATATTGGTTGTCCATGCTCAACCTCTGAAAAGTTTCTAAATATTAGATACAGGGTTTTGGCCGTAATCCAAGAACGTGATTTTGTGAGCGTGATTTCCTCTGAACAGCTCCTCCCGAGATCTTCACGAGATCTGGGTAAAACCTGACGCCAGGTTGTGCCATCCAATTAGTACAGACCTAGCCAGAACCAATCATGGCGCTGGACCTGCCCACACCGAAACTATTCTAGCAGTCACTAACAACGGCAGATCATACTATGCCTTAGTAGCATCTTCACTTTTGGAAATACAAAAGAAGAACCGCAGATCATTTGAGGTGCAATTTTGTCAGTATCTCTCCCAAAGCTGCTTGTCCGTTTACTTTTTGGACGCAAAGAAAAACAACGATTTTTCTTCCAAAAGACGATGCCACCAGAAATCAGTGGGTAGCTTTTTTGTTTGCTGGCAGCAAACAGCCACGCCAAAGGGAACGTTAGCTGATTGTGCTCAGCATTTCACTAAAGACAGCTTTATCAATAAAGGATAATTCGACGCAGGATAAGCGCTTTCAGCTGCTTCTCAAACCTGAAGCAGTTGCATCGATCAAGCGCCGGAGCCACACGCCAAGTAACGATATAACGGCAAATAATGTAAGTGAAGCTAACGCAGTTACGGGTGGCTAGCAGGACCGCTAGCGATAGTTAGCACTAACAACTGGCCTCAAACGCAGGCTTGGTAAAATATCTGAAGATAAAGCCTGTATCGGTCGCGACTGTCCGTGACTCAGACACAGAAGCTGTAAGCTGCTTTTACTGCATAAGCCAACCTGACGTGATAGCCAGTTGATTGTGGCTGTAGCACAGCGCTAACGTAGCTGTTACTGTTGCTAATTTTGTGTCCTAAATATGCAAGAGTGATATCAGGGAAATTCTACAGAAGGTGTGTGAACATAAACCTCATTCAAGCTAACTTTTTATACTTGTTTGTAATTTGGATGCTTGGTACAACTGTTCACAGTAACAGAACTCGCTGTCTGTAAAACCTGTATTGCAAGGGTTTGTCTCTGTGGTTATGACCGCCGTTACCAGCTACTGCATGTTAGTTTGCGCGTGTCGTGCTAATTAAAAAATGCTCCTGGTTAACTTATATGCAGTAATTCTGATCGGTATGCTTGTGTTACTTCGGTAAGCATCAATGTGGCAGTTTCATCATAACGTTGTCTGATTGTAGCCTCTACAGTTAGTGATCGCTTCACTGATCGATGACCGGGATCAGCCGGATACTCCACAAATGCCTGAGCAAGCTCTCTGGTGCTACCATGCAAGCAATGCGAAACGCAGAAGCTCTACCGTTTACAAATGATTTCTCTGCACTACCTTGACATAATTTCATCCCCTTTAGAAATTGTTGTGGCTAATAAAAAGCCGGAAAAGGCGGAGATTAAATAGGTAATTCTTTCCTGTAGAAGTGATCGATTCGCTAGCTCCACATAAGCAACTTGTCCGCGGTAACGGAACGCACGGTTTGCAAAACCTGTATTATGTTCATAACATAACCGAGCTCGACTGTATTATGTTCATAACATAACCGAAGCTCTCTAGCTGTCGCAGACTATCCATAAAGATGCTTTTCACATCGGACACGAAACGAATTTTTTCGCGCGACAGATTACATTCAAAGTCAAGGCAAAGACGCTGAATACGGGTATGTCAAGCCGCTTTCACACCGGACGCGAAACTAATTTTTCGCTACCAGATTACATTCAAAGTCATGACCACTTATCAGCAACTGCATGTTAGTTCCCCTGCTCTGCTAATTAAAAACGCTCCTGGTTAACTTATATGCAGCGATTCTGATCGGTATGTTTGTGTTACTTCGTAAGCATCAATGTGACAGTTTCATCATAACGTTGCCTGATTGTAGCCACTACAGTTGAAGCTAACCGGAGAGGTGCTGTATGTGCCTGCCGAGTTGGGCTGCAGTTAGACCAGAGGTAGGTTTTGCAAAGCTTGGGGATGAGTTTTTGGGTGCTTGTGAAACGATCGCTTTACTTATCCATGACCGGGTCAGCCTGATACATCCCCAATGTCTGAGCAAGCTCTCTGATGCTACCCGTGAAAGCAATAGGAAAAGCACAGGCTATAACGTATGGTATCACAAACGATTTCTCTGCATTGCTGTCAATTGAATATTAAATCGGCGACTGAATATTAAATTATTTCCTGTAAAAGTGATCGATTCGCTAGCTCCACATAAGCAACGGTTCACGAGACGAACTTACGGTCTGTAAAACCTGTATTATGCTCATAACATAACCGAGCTCTAGCTTGCTCTCGCGCACCATCCATAACGCCCATTCTCTGCGAGGAAACGCTTGTCATTCCGATGCAATAAGTAAACCATTACCACGGGCAATTTCCGAAAAAGGCCGTTAGCCTGGAGCTTTTTTCCCTCCGTCATATATCAGCGCAGAAGCTGTTCGTTTCTCCCACGCTAACAACACACCACAGCTATGCACACGAACTAGCAGGTCCTAATACACACACAAGCAGTCCATAAGCTGTTGGTCCTCTTTAGCTGCTCCTCACTGTCCATGTTTCCCTCTAAACTCAGACCCACCGGATTTCTACGGTCTCCGGTCTACACTTGGGCATGTCGACCGCTCTACAAATGTGTCTATATGGGGTGGATTCTAGCTTTCCCTGCATCCTAGCTAGGAGTAGAAAAACCGCTGTAACTCACCACTGTCGCAGTAGCAAACTGTAGCCGATAGCAAATTTGAGCTTGCGCTGACAGATATTCGCACTCGCCCTCCACTTTCGCCGCCATGCTTTGTTAGAACAAGATCATGTCATTAGATCTATATTCAAGTATAACGAAGATTGGCGGAATTTGCCCGCCGCTTCCTAGTCAGATTGCAGACGTGTCTCAGGTTTCACTCTGGGGAGCCGGACACGAAAAACTGCGTTCTGCAGCCTCGTCCCCGCCCAACTCCGCCCTCCACAGAGCTGGCCAGTCAGAAGAAAGTGGGCACACGGGAGTGGGGGCCATAAGCGAAGAGCCACCCCAGTGAGGCGTTTCAGGCAGAGACTACAATGTACTGCAAATGCAGTTTTTTGAGGATGGCAGTATGAGCGAAATAAATACCCTTTTTTTACTTTTGCGCGATCAGGAGTACTCTAGGGAGTCAAAGACCAAAATATAAACTTGGAAAAATATCAAAATAGGTCCCCTTAAAAACCTCGCGACAGTCGATTGCTGTAATACTGAGCCGTACGTAATTACTGTTATGCACTTTTCACGTGAGTAGCCTATCCTCTGTGCCATGCTTTTCACTTGCAATATGGTCCTTGGTCCCACCCACAGGGTATATAATGATTGAATCAATCTTGACCGAGACAGTAAATCGAGACGTCTGCCCAACGTGAAGATCATGTTGGCAATTTGTAAGATTCACATTCAACAGTCTTTATCGCTGTTTAACTTCATGAACGTCCCATAGTTCCGTCCGTACATAACAAAGAACCCACCACTTCCTGTAGCTCAACATATGTAGGCTACTCTTGAAAATAAAAAACACTCCACATTGTTAACTCAGATTACACCACAGATATGAGGTTCTACATTTGGACGTCGAAATAAGGTATTTTTGGGCGTCTATTGACGTCCGAAGAGAGGTGCAGAAATAGATCCTTTTCACAGTTGCCATTTTACATGTCAAAGCTGGGCAAGCACTGATGTAATTAGGCTAATATAAGTGATTCTGGTTCCATTGCATATAGCCTTGGTGTGTTACGATCATTCCAGTAAGACAGCAACCACAACATAAGAGCCATAGGCCTATGACTCCGAAACACCTGGGTGGAATGAGACCATAATTATTACACCTGTGCTTGATGCATGACATGTCAAAATGGCCTCTGTGAAAAAGGTCTGACACGAGCGAACAATTAATAGGCAAGAATTGGAGAGCGCGCATGGAGTGACTCTTATAAATTGCCGACATGATCTGCACGTCGGGCGGACGTCTCATGTTTGCTGGATTAATAATAATAATAATAAATAATCATCATCATCATCATCATCATCAACTACCTCTGTGCTCTCGCTCCAGTTCTTGCCGATTATTGTTTAATCACTTGTCGGACCTTTTTCACAAAGGACATTTTGTCATGCCAAAGCAGCAAGCACAGGTGAAGGAAAAAAAAAAAAAAAAAATTATGGTCTCATTCCATTTAGGTGTTTCGGGATCTTACAGCCCTTGCGCTGTGGTTCCTGTCTCACTAGAATAGTTGTGGCACGCCAATATGGAATCGAACCATGATCAATCTTATTAGCCAATCACACGTTTGCTTGGCCTGCTATGTCTTGTAAAATGGCAACTGTGAAAACGACCTAAATCCTGCACCTGTCTTGCACGTCAATAGACATGCAAAAAATACCATATATTGACGTATGAGTGTAGAACCACATATCAGTTGTGTCATCTGAGTTAACAGTGAAGGGTGTTTTATTTTGAAGTGAATATACGTTGAGCCACAGGAAGTGGTGGGTTCTGTATCGTGGAGACAGGACTATGGGGATGTTCATGCTCTTAAACAGCGATACAAACTGTTGAATGCGATTTTAAAAATTGCTGACATGATCTGCACGTCAGGCAGACGATCTTCTGAGGTTCAGTCTGAGGTTCAATCTTGAACCTTATTTGTGCGTCGTATTGACATACAGATATGGTCCTAGACCGACCGACGCGATATAGGCATGATCTGCACGTCGGGCGGACGTCTCATGTTTGCTGGGTTATAACCATTCCGTGGAGTATAGTAAAAAGTGGGTCTACCGTGAAAAGTTCAGCACATTGTACTGCGTTATTCTTACCTATGTTTTAAAGCTCCTTTTTTTCTGTCTTTCCCCAGAGATATCTGAGCCTCATGGAGTGCATTGAACAGTTCATCCATGAATTTCTGCATGTCAGCGAACCGGAGGCCGTGCCTTTCTATCCCCCCCACAATTCCCTTTCCAATAAAGTCTGTCTTGATTATAATTTTTATACTGTATCATTACATTTCTAAGTGCGAGTTAACATCGATTGTAGTTGTGGTACTCAATTTTATGACAGTGGCCGGCTCTGCGTAATTTAGGCTAGCTTTTTCAGGCCTTTTTTTTTTGCCTCTGAATCTTTTGATGATGTTATGCACTGCCGATGATGAGAACTTCAAAGCCTTTGCAATTTGACGTTGAGGAACATTGTCTTTAAAGTATTCCACAATTTTTTTAAGCAAGCCCTCACAGGTTGGACAGCCTGTGGCCATCTTTACTTCTGAGAGACTCAGCCTCTCTAAGACATCCCTTTCATAGCCAATCATGTTACACACCTTATGCCAGTTAACTTAATTACTTGCTAAATGTTCTTTCAGCTGATTCTCTTATATATTTATTGCTTTTTCAGCCCTTTTTTGCCTGTGTCCCAACTTTTTTGCGACCTGTTGCAGTCCGAAAATTTGAAATTAACTCATTTTGTGGATAAAAATGTAAAATGTCTCCGTTTCAACATTTGAAATGTTATCTATGTTCTATTGTGAACAACATTGGCTCATGTGATCTGAAAGTCATTGCATTTTGATTTTATTCACAATTTACACTTCGTCCCAACTATTTCGGAATTGGGGTTGTACATCTATTCGATCTTTGTCTCATGTTCAACTGTTGCATTTTTTAGGACTCGTATTATCTTCCTTCAGATGAAAATCAGCCACACCGTCGAATCTACCTGCATCACTCCCGTTGATCTCAGATGCTGCTCACGAACATTAGATGTTCGGATTTCATATAGCTGACGTTTCCACCTACCAAAAACTTCGATCTAATAAAGGCTGTACCACAAATAATGAGTATGTGTGTTCAGTGCTTGTTAGGATCATGCACAAAAAAGTTATCATTTTGGATCTCATCTGTCTAGTTGCTGAAAAGTTTCGTCATCAAGCATGAAGGTCGCAAGCAATTTAAGAATGAAGAATGGTTAATAAATGGTTTGCTAGGCAGTGTTCGAACTGAATTTATGTAGTGCTATAAATGCACTCATATGGACATTACGTTACTCAGCTGACACATTATGCGTAACGCATCAAAATACAGTAATATGAATTGGTGCTATTCGAAGTAATGGAAATGTACAACTCAGTTCATGGATATATGCATAGCATTTTAATACGAAAAAGTAAGGTGAGTGTTGGCTGCGTACATGGTTCTAGGATGTCTCAAGAGCGGCCTTAGCTTACTGTATATTTTGACGCGCTACATAATGAAGTGTGGCAATCGAGTATATTACGGCCATTCATCAATTAAAAGAAAATGGCTAAAATATTTGCACCATAACGCCAGCTCGCTTTACCGGCTTGGCCACGTCTATAATGTTGATCACAGACGGACGGCAAGGAATGCCCATTGTTCCACCCACTCGGTTCGGATCATGCAAAAAAAAAAAAAAAAAATGGTTGTCATTTTGGATCTCATCTGCCAAGTTGCTGAAAAGTTTCGTCATCATGTATGAAGGTCTGTAAGTAATTTAACAATGAAGAATGGTTAATAAATGGTTCGCTAAGCAGTGTTCGAACTGAATTTATGTAGTGCTATAAATGCACTCATGGACATTAGGTTAGATGCTACTCAGCTGACACATTACGCATAACGCATCAAAATAGAGTAATGTGAATTGGTGCTATTCAAAGTAATGGGAATATAGAACTCAGTTCATGGATATATCATTTTAATATGAAAAAGTAAGGTGAGTGTTGGCTGCGTACATGGTTCTAGGATGTCACAACAGCGGCCTTAGCTTACTGCATATTTTGCCGCGCTACATGAAATGTGGCAATTGAGTTGCTATATATTAAGGCCATTCATCAATTAAAATAAAATGGAAAAAATATTCTGAGCACCAAAAGAAACGCAAGTTAGCTAGTTAGTTAATGTGCTCTTATGGTTACTCAAAGTGACCGCAAAACAAAGAAAAGTTTGATGAAACGAGTGTAAATGTTCACACGCTAGTAATAAATTTGATTTTCAATAATTACGCGCAAACTTATTCTCCGGTCTGCCTTTAATTAACTTGCGTTACTTTTGTTGCTCAGTATATTTGCACCGTAACGCCAGCTCACTTTACCGGCTTGGCTACCTCTATAATGTTGATTACAGACGGACGGCAAGGAATGCCCATTTCTGGTCTCCCCATATCCAGCGGCATGTGATGCGCGACATGCGGCTTATCATTAGCAAGTGGCCGCACTACCTAGCCTCTCACATGCCGAAGACTGCATGCTGTGGCTCTTAGCGCCGCCCCTATTATTGCTAAACGCAGCGGATCTATGGGAGTAAACCCTGAGAAAAATCAGGATCAGCCCCTGCTTGGGTTAGTCCACTGGTCCTTTCAAGATAGCCTCTCTGGTGTTAGTACTGGTGATTTGTGTTTCTATATGATTCCACTCCAGAACCTACCCACTGAGGAACGCAAGTACGGAAGAGGGCGGCCTGCTTGCCCACTGCACAGGGCCAGCAACCCTTAGTAGTGGTATTTAACCCGCTACGGACCCAGAAACATCTTATAAGCAATCACATCAACATCTGCGTCGTAAATATGGGCAGCATAATAGCAAGCATGACAGACCCCAGGTAAAGCCTCGAGGACCTCGCGGTTCTGATCAGCCCAGATCTGCTCGCAATTAGTAAATTTGATTTTCTATGATAATTACCTGCAAACTTATATTCCGGTCCGTTTTTAATTAACTTGCATTTCTTTTGTTGGTCAATATATTTGCATGTCGCCAGCTCACTTCACCGACTTGGCTACGTCTTTAATGTTGAACACAGACAGACGACAAGTAATCAAGTAATGCCCATTGCTCCACCCACTCAATCCGCTGCAGTGCCAAATTCGGAGGAGACGAGAACGCGCTTACATATGAGGACCCGTTGGTGTTCGAAAAGCCTGAATATAAATAAAACATTTTGTCTTTACCGAGAAACGAGACATCAATGATTTAAGAGAAAAATAAACAGTTTCGGTATCGATAATTTGTGACTGTCAAAAACAATTTATTCATGGATTTATCAGCGTGTCTTTTTCAATTATTCCCTATGGAGAAATTTCTTTTTGGCCCTCATGGCATCACATGACCTGCAATATCAGGTTCACCACTACGCCCATGTCGGCATGCGTTCCAGCCTTCGTTGTCTGTCCAGTTCTTATAGGTCCATGATATAAAGACCTCAGAACACCGCTGTGGAAATTAGACCATTGCACCAGTCACACTGAGACAATCAAAACGACACCAAACATGACTGTGCTCAGAACTTGAATTGTCATGAAACATCCTGTGCCATATGCAACCTTCTTGTGACCCAAACCTGAGAGAGAAGGGAGTTGAGGGGGGTCAGGACGAGGATAGATGTTTAGAGAGATTGAGAAAGGGGTTATCTCACTCCTACCAACACTAAATAACCCAATGGGGGGCTTCGAAGTGGAATGTGGCTGTTGTAAACAGTGGAATTAGTTTCACAACTACCTTAAAATAAACATTAGGAACTTTAAGCAACGGCGGGTTTTACGACGGCTACGGCACCCGGAAATAATCTCTCCTGACGCTGGTGCTGTAGCTCTCAAAGCCATAGTAGGGACTTTAAGCAACGGGCTGACTTTTCACAACGGTACAGGCAACTTCACACAACCTCCTGACAGCGTGTGGTTATGTATAAGAACAGCAGAGTGGCTGACTGTCAGCAGCGGACCACAACGCCTTTGGACAGATGAATGACGTACAAGATTTTTTTCAAAGTAGGGATTCAAAGAAAAAACTGAAATATGGCAATTTCGACATCAATGGAAAGTTTAGAACGCAAAGAATGCAATGTAATGTCATTCCGTCACATTATCGATATGAGAAAATGGAAACAAGCACGAAACGACAGTACTTTATCGAGCGTGAATACTTCCGTGAGGCTAGGAAAGAGGCACGTTTTGGGCGACGTCACGGACGGGTATTGCAAGCTCTGTTCTGTGAATTTATGGGTAGAGTCAATAGAAGCACTCCGTCTCTCTCTAAGCTTTATATTTTGTTATTTAAGGTTCAAATTGAGTTGTACTTTACTTGAGATGGATAAATTATAATGGAGAATGTGTCGTTTTTTTTTTTTTTCAAACTCATATTTTTCTTTATAGTACATTGAAGATTAACATGGACATATAAACGATCAGACGGAAAGCATGTGTACGGTGAAGGCAGGGTTTCCTCCAGGATTTTTTGAAACTGGCGGAGTGCTTTAGCGTCGGGTCAAAACTCAGCATTATCAGGTGTGGCCAGTTTTCATTAATCAGCACGTAGACGATGCAATAATTGAAGTCTATGTGCACGGAGGTTTATCAGAACAGCAGGCAAAATATACTCGGACATCATTATATTTCTTGAACAAACTGGTTTGTTTAAGAGAATCTAGGTTTTTTTTTTCTGCATAATCTCTTGATCCACACTCCAGTTCAGATGGTGGCGGTAATGCACCTTAAGCTGGTTGTACAACCGCCAATAAAAAGGAGGTTTATAAATTTCACATGCGTCACGGTGGATTTCACATATAATATGAAAACCGATTATGACTCCAGAATTGGAATTAAATAATCATGAAGATACAATTAGGTAGAGCAGGATGTGCTCACAGCAAACACAGAAGAGAAGAGATACAACAACAATTAAAAAAAAGCAATTAAGACCTGAAATTGAGCTTGAGCGCATTCCCCACGGTTGGAAAAATGCCACTTCAAATAAAGAACCTTCTTCTCCTCCATGGTTAGAAAAAAAGAAAAGCTGTAAGTTATTTGAATGCGGATTCAGTTTTAAGGGACAATAATAAAATTGTCGATGCACCACAGTACTTACGGCAGGGGAGCGCGGTGGTTTAAATATTGAATATAGTGTTACACAGTGGCGTGCGGTGGACGGAAAACTGGTGGGGCGTAAAACATCCCTTGAAACGGATGAGATTAGTGACCCGATTTCAATCATTGTTCTGGGTCAACATGTTAGTTTCCCTTATAATGAAATGTTTAGGCGAGTGAATAGTAAATTCTATAAAATGTTTAATTCACATTCCTTAATAGGCAACTCTTCACGAAAAAAACCACTGTGGATTTTCCGCCTTAAATTTTGTCACATCCTAAGCAAGTCGTCAAACCTGTGCGTAATGATTGTTTGATTGAAAAAGATTGAAATGCGCTGTTTTTTGCGTTCAACTGGTGCGTTTGAGTTCTCGTCTTAACAAAGACAATTAGCTACACCTGAGAGGGGAGAGTTCAAGTCTCTTTTACGAGGGAAATTGACTGAAAACAGATCAAGACTAATAAGCAGTTTAAAGACATGTTTATCGCCCTCCTTGTTCTGTCCACCGCCCACCACTGGTATAGGCCTACATCTCGGGTATACAGTATAAATAAACAAGTCAAAGACCTTGATGACGATCATTATGCGGGCTACTGTGACTTGATTTAAATTCACATAATGATGTTCAAGAGTCATGTTGATCCAGATCCAGACATTGACATTGCGCCAAGAAAAATGGTTTGCAATTCTAAAAATCGCACTGAATGTACATCCATTTCACAATATGCTTTTGTTAAGACATACTGTAACTTCTCTTGGTTTAAGAAAAAAAAGCTGCCGCTATTCAAGTTAAGCTTAACGTGACGTGAAACTTAATCATTTCATTAGTTTTAATTGATTAGACATTGCGTTTAAGGAGTTCCGTGCATTTCATTCACAAATACAGGCAACATCTGATACGATATCATTTCACATATCTGTACACGTGTAAAACTGACTTTTTCAGTTGCGCAGTTTATTATGCATGATTTCACATAACAGGTATTTAGTAGATAACATGAAAGACCTTCATTCTTCTCAAACAAATATAAAAAGTTCTGTTGGCGATCCACCCCAGCAAATATTTTGACGTCTTTTTCACATCTGATTAACGTCGGTCAGGCAGGTCGATTGGACGTCTATTTGAGGTGCTGAAATGAGTTTTCTGATCTCGTTTTCATGACCAACGTCATTTCGACGGCTCATAGACGGCATCAATTTACGTTGTTTCAACGTTGTTTAGACGACATGTGAACGGCTCACAGGGCAGGCTACTTCAGTCTCTGTCATTATTACGTTGTATAGACGACTTTTCAACATCTCTACGTGACGTCTATCTCACGTCTGATTAACGTCGATCAGGCAGGTCGATTGGACGTCCGGGCTGAAAGTTTTTTGACGTCGTTTTCATGACCGACGTCATTTCGACGGCACTTAGACGGCATCCATTTACGTTGTTTCAACGTTGTTTAACCTGTATATTTTTAAAAATTTTCAGTCAAAATACACATGAAAAAAAAAAAATGTATTGCATTTAAATTAATAAGCTTCTTGCCCTAAATTGGGAGTCTCAACTAGTGCCTACATAACTGGCATTACCACATCCATAAATTCTATGACAAGCACAGCTCTTGTGCTGCATACATGTGTAATTCTCAATGCTGTAATCTACAACTATTTAATTAACTTCTCAATTTCAGCAAACAATTCCTCAAACTGCATCGAGGTCAAAAAGTCCAACAGACATCAAGTCACACCAGTAAATTTTACTTTTGCCAACTTAAAATATTACAGGAATGGTGAACCTGAGTGAAACTTTGATAGCAAATAAACTCACCTGTGATAAAGTTAAAAATATCCTACTGATGTTCACCCATACTGTAAAATACATCATCCATCAAGTAATACATGGACTAATCTTAAAAAAAGGGAAAAAGACAGCATTCACGACCAGATATATTTTATTTCAGATTGCACTTGGGTCCTGAGTAACCACAGGGAGGTCCTAGTTTACAACTTGCCCCCACTTCGTGCAGGCGCATGTTTGAGGTGGGACTGCATTGCAGATTCAATATCTGCGTCTGTGGCTCTCACATTCCATCTCTTGACAGCAGCTGGAAAGAGGGCATAAGAAAAAATTAAACATTTTTACAGAGCGCCTATTCAGATGTTAAATGCACTTTATAGATGGCAGGAACACTTTGTTTTGGGAGTTAAAAGACTAATGAACAAACCACTTCTTAGAGCCACACATTTAACTGTAGGCATGTGTTGTAAATTCGAACTCAAGTTTTTCCCTGGGTCATTCCATGAACTAGAGAGCCAGAGACCCTGCATTTTTTACAGGACTATATGATTTACAAAATTGGATGCCACCAATAGAAAATGCCATGCATGAAGGCCAGAGTATATAAAAAAAAGCTAACACAGGCAATATAATTGGTCTTCTGAAAAAGATAAATAAAACAACTGCATGTCTTTGAAAAACTTGTGGATAAAAAGTGTCCAAATTTGGGACATTCATTGCCTTCAGACTTTGAATGTAAAATTCTACAAATTTTTAAATAAAGGTCTGGCTGAAATGGCATTTGTTCTTAACATCAATTCCAAGTGATTAACCCACAACGGCAATTAACTGGGAAATCCAGATGTATAACACTGCAATTAGCGCTTAAAATATTGTTGCGAACATAACTCATGGTGTCCTGAAAAGTTATGTTGAAACAGTGCTGAGAAAACCCAGGAAACATAATATATTATCTAGATTTTTGTACCAACGTGTAAATATTAATCTGTTGCATAACCGTCCAAATTATTATCTCAGAAAACATATGGGTTTTTATAAAATTCTTCTTTTTGTGGAGCAAAATTTTTTCGCGCCATATTTTTCCAAGTTACGCTCAACACGAGCCGGGCTCGCTGTCCGATCTGCTGTATCCCCTGGGGTCTCACAGTGGTCATAGATATGGATTTCCTTTTCAACCTCCTACTTCTCATCCGGGAACCAGTCTATCGTCTTCATGAAGGAAGCTGAGCAGGTTAGTATTTTTGTGTCCCAGAAAGTTACGTTCGAATGAAGTGACGTTCAATCTCTAAAATCTTTTGGTAAATCACCGATTTTCAACACAGGTATGTTTTCTATAGGGATTCATAATTTGGTCTGCCGTTTCACGTGTTTGAAGGAGTGGTGCATCGTTTTTGGCCGCGGAAGTTAATTTGGATTAATTAATTACAGGAAAAATAACGCGCTAAAAAAATAATGCATTTAATCGCACCTTTCTCAGTTCCCTCATTTCTGGCACACCGGTAATACTGATGCACACACTTTAGCCCGGTAGGTGACGTTAATGCACCTTAAGTCTTAAAATGTTGAATAAAAAGGCTGTAATTGCACTTGGGAGTTTGCACTAATCAGTGAATGTAGTACACGGATGAAAAATGCACTGATAAATATAGATGAAAAATAAACATTTTTGTTGTATAAGATCACATATATGTCTATTCATTGATTCAGTCGTCAACCAAAATTTATTTGAATTGATAAACTTTGCTTATTGTGCCAAAAATTGGTATTTGATAAAAATGTGATTAATCGAGATAAATTTATTAAAGGCTTTGTAATTAATAAAATTTTTTTAATTGCATCCCACCACTATTGTTTACATGTCTACCGGCACCTCTCATCCATATATTTTCTCAATGAAAGCGCCACTCGGCAGTAAGGAGTATTTTTGTGGGAGTTGTGGCAAACCCAACTGGGACATGGCCAGTCACTGCTGTTATTGTGTCCATGTTGCGTTCAACGCACTTTGGCAAAAAAGAAAGGATAAATTTTTCAAAATAAAAAGAATTTTGATGGAAGTAGTTAGGCTAAATTGCCTGTTTCACATTTACTATTTTTTTTTAATAAATGTTGCACAGCAAATGTAGGGTTGCTTTTTGTGAAGTTCCTGTATTTCAGCCCAGAATTGTGTTGAATGTTTAACTGCATGCTCCTGCTGAGGAATTGAAATCAACAAATTCATCCTGTTGACCATTGGTTGTACCATTTTAAATTGAATAATTAGTGGTTTCCAATATCAAAAAGGGTGTAGGGTGAAGACAGGTGATGCATTTGCTAAGTTGAGCATTTTTCGTGTCCATGTTACATTCGCAACATTTGTCATGTGGTACAATCCAGATGACAAATTTTGCATTTAGCAACTAGTCTACTCTAAAATATTTTCAGAGCTGATGTGTACTTACATGGGCTGCCTTCTCATTTATATTTAGTCCAGAATATTGCATTTGTTCCGTCCTCAGATGAACATGACCAATGAGCGACTTATCAAAGCCCTGCCAAACATGTTCAGACCTTATTAGAGCACAACTGGGCATTGCCAAACTGCTGGTTTGTTTTAAGTTTGTTCTCTGTTATACTAATTGAACAAGTTGAGACTTTGTTATATTTTGAAATAAAATTTTTATTGTATACTTTTGTGTTAGTTTCTTGTCCTTGTTACATCAGCAACACTGAACGTTCAACACCTTGCCTCTTGCATCCCACAGTAGATCTTGCCATTTAACTTGTGTCACATTTTGACTCATGGGAACGCCAACAAAAGTGAACCAGTACTTCGTGCAAAATCTGTGTTTCAAATTTGAACAGACATGTCACACTTGTATGTCACACCCCCCTGTAATGCCTAACCCCAGAAATACTGGATAGAATTTTTTTTTTTTTTTTTAAACTGGAGTGTTTATTGAGCCTTCTGACAAATTTGAACACAAAATTAATTAAATATCAATTTGAATATATATGAGTTCTAATTTGTATCATTTGATACGTCAGCCGTTTGTGTGCTCACAGTTTAATCTTAAAACAAAAATATATAAAATGCAACATTTTAAAACACTAAACTGAGTTTCTCAAGTAATTGTAAACATACAAAAGAATAATTTTTCTTATGTTTTTGCAGTAAATATGGGTGAAGTGACACCTGTGCAGTGCTAAAGGTGCTAATTTCTTCTCTAAATTGTTCAGTTTTAGTATAAAACAATAAACAAAGACAATTTTTTAGTAAAGGACCTATGGCAATATTCAAAGAGTTATCATTCTTCATTATACAGCAGTTTGCAAGTATAAAAATTAATAGGTAAAAAAAAAAGAAAAATCTCAATTTCTACCCTAAATATACCTAATGTCACTTTAACCTTTTTTTAGTTTACTTAAGGGAAAAAAACTGTATGTTGCATTTCTGAATGCATAATGCATGAAATGCCATAAAGTGAATATTAACAGATTTGCAAACAACGTAACTTAAAAACCAGCTGTATCGAATTTGATACACACATTTTCCCCACACAGTTTTACATAGCATCAATCCATTAAATATTCCTATTGAAGTTCCATTAACAATTTGAAAGTTGTTCTTACCTTAACTTTCAAAATTGGCAAAAATATACATGAAAAACCACTAGTGGGTCACTGACTGACAGCAGCCATTTTGTTGAAGGCCCTTTCAACAAAAGACCTTCATGAATACTGACCTCTGGTGAATTATCCATGCAATGCACGTGTGTGATTGTATACATCAGGTTTTTCAGGAAAATATCACACTGATGATGTAGAGGTCTCTAAAACTCGTGTACCAAACATGATGCATTTGGCATTATAGAGTTAAAATCAACTAAGATATTGAAAACAGTATGAGCAGACATTCTATTTATCCGACTAGGCCTCCTCCTCGTGGCATCTACGGGGCTAACTCTCGCTAGTCCATTTAGCTCTAAAGGGCAAAAGCTATCATCCCTCTCGCTATCAATAAAGCCTCAATAAAGCCTGGAATACTAAAAAAGAAGACCGGGTACAACAAATATCCCAAAAGGTCACTGCACAATGCACGGGAAAAGGCTTTTAGGCACACGACTGTTTGACACGGCAGCTATTTTGGCTGCTAGCCGCCAGCTAGCATGCCCGCCGCTCGGTTACGAACAAAAGCAAAAACCAGCTATCTGCAACAATACACGATGTGGCATCAAAATCAAAAGTTTAACATGCAATTAAAACAAATATAATGTCTTACCAGACACAGTTTAAATTAGAGTATTTTTTGAAACTCACCTTCAACGCGCGTTTCTCTCCTCACCTCGCCGCCAGCCGCAAACTACTAGATTTATGACTTCTTGCGCATGCGTCGTAGACCAGGTGAGCTATGTTATAGGTACGCGAGGAAAAATAGTTCCTAGATGGAAAATGCAAACATTTCAGCCCACATTGCCAATATGCACGGTACTACATTGTTTTATAACACTTTTCTTTAATGCACAAACATTACATTAACACATATTTCCATAATTTCGAACAGTTAACGGTCGCACCTTTTCCTGTCGTCAAGGGGAAAACTGCAGTGTCCCGAGGCAGAAATGTTCGCAGGTAGTGTTTACAGTTACACTTCTCCAAAACAAGCTTTCAGCATATCCCGCAGATTATATATAGGCCTATATACGGTGTAACAGTTTTTATGTTGGAAAACAGTCTAATTAAAGTCCCGACATGACTGGACGTCGACTGGATGTCTTCATTTCGACACCGCTGTAGGTCGAGAAAATAATTCGTGGCAGTGTTTATTCAGTTAAATATGTTTTCTTTGAGATCGTATTTTCCCCAATATTAGGCCATGTTATCATGTCGACAAAAAGTCTAATTAAAGTCCCGACATGACTGGACGTCGACTGGATGTCTTCATTTCGACACAGAGGAAATATTTGCTGGTAATATTTATTCAGTTAAACCGCTCTAAAATTTATATTTTTTGAGGTCATATTTGCCCTGATATTTTTCTATCATGTTGAAAAACCGTCTAATTAAAGTCCCAACGTGACGGGACGTCAATTGGATCTGTTCATCTCGACGCAGGTCGAGAAAATGTTTGCTGGGACCTTTTTGTAGTCAAAGAGCTTCGCCATTTCAGTTCTCCAGATTGAATGCATTCGCAAATAGGAGCGGGGGACACGTACTGTGATATGCCCCAGGGCAGCGAATACTTCTGACAGCGAGCCGATTACAGGAACAGTGATTTGATGACGGCTACTAACTAGGCAGTCAAAGTACGAGACAAACGTAAACATACACTATAGGCAGTGGCTATTCTTACGGCAGCCATAAGGATACTCCATTAGGCTATTCTTACGTCCTTCCGTTTGCACATGCGCAGAGCACCGAATTCTGGACTTAAATTTTGATCAAGATTTTCTACCGTAAGAATAGCCCTGAATGCGCCGCCCACGTACGGCATTGACATAATGTTATTCAAAGTGGCTATTCCTACGGTAATCGGTAGTCATGCCTCAGTTGACCAGGGCCCTATCAGATACCTTTTTAAAGGAATATTGGGAAGAATCGAGTTTGAATTTGTGATTTGAATTATATTTTGCAAAGTCTGTTTTGCTTTTAACTAAGCATAACAACTCTCAGGGCCAGCCCGGGGGTAAGGGGCCATACTTTTAGTATTGTAAAACCTCACAGCAACACCAATGACGGAAATTGCCTAAGGGTAAGGCTCAGCGCTAACTTTTGGCTGGTGCATGAACTTTCTGATTGGTGTAAATCATAATAAAAATCAATTTTCTCTGTTCGTAGAACAGGGCACAAAAGCACAATGGTTACAATTTATCTGACTCCATAAGAAATTACATGTGCTCCCATTCAAGATCTGACTCCAATTAGAATTAGATTTTAGAATTTAGTGCAAACATGCGTGGATCTCGGGGCGATTGCACCTCAGACTCTTAAATGAATACCTCAGTGACTCAATATATGCCCCTGGGTATTAGCATTATTGGCGAATCTTAGGTTCGTTGGTAATACCAGGGGATGGAAGTCAATCACCGCAGCAATATCATCTTTTGGCATAAATACTGCGAACCCAGATCTATGCACGACCATGTGTTCCTTCAGGCGATTTTAACAGACAACCGACTTTTCGTCCATGGGTTTCTTTAAGGTTAAAATCCCAGAACCGGCAATACATAGACCCTTAGTATAAGTAGATCGTGATTGTCTCTCCAACTTAAAACCAATTCCCATACCGAGGCTGCTGGCCAGTCAGTCCGCGTATCCCTCATAACGAGGCTGGAAAGAATGTAAAAGTCATTAGAGTCAGATTAACGCAACTTTCCCTTTCCCACCTAGCGATAGCCTCTGAAAGGCTGAGGAAATCGGTGAAAATTTGACCGACGTTATTATGGGACGGAGGGCTGACCGCGACCTCCTCCATGTCGTTCATTTTTGCACCAAGTCCAGATTTCGGTGCTCTGCGCTTGTGCAAACGGAAGGACGTAAGAATAGCCAAGCAGAGTATCTTTACGGCTGCCGTAAGAATAGCCACTGCCTACACTATAACCTTTTCTTTTACATCCAAACGTTGTGTAGGCAATTAATTTTTATTATTTTGAATTACCTTATCAGACAACTAGCCTACTTGCTAGCTAGCTTAAATGGCCCGGCAGTTTGCAGGCACACTTTGCGTTTGTATTAACCTCTAGACAAACGTGTTTTATCATTAAATTGAATATAGCAACCCAGCAGTCACTATCTCAGCGACTCTCCTCCACGCATATTTTTTTAAAATTTATGTCCCGATATTCAAAAAGTTGGCAATCATAAAGGATTGGGAAGCCCGAGACCGCTGTGATGAGGCTCTCCTCCATTTCGAGATGTTAATTTCCCAGCCCGCCTCCTGCTCCACAACCAAAGAATGTGATTGGCCAGAGCAGGGCGGCCACCGCTCCTCATTCGAATGAGATTCAGTATTTGGCCGCTGGCTTCGCCTAGTTCGCTCAATTGAAAGTGAATGGGAGCGGTCCAAAATTTCGCGCCGCGCCGCTGCAGAGTGTTCCTACCGTTAGCATACCTTTGTACACAAAAGACTGGGGGATATCACTCCAAGACACGTGCTGATAGACACACTGATAAACTGCCGGCACTGGAGAACACTGTAGGACTTCCCATCTGGTGAATCCTATGCTTATCAAACAGAAGCCTATTCAGTGCCATTGCAATCGACCTCATATGAGCTACCCCAGATAAAAGAAAAGATAATCGCCAACATACCTTAACACTGGATACAGCACCCAACACTCCACCATACACACTCCACTGAGCTAGCAGCAGGGGAAGCTACCTGGCTAAAGACCCCCAGGTTCCTACAGGTGCCTGTCCCTAATCGCAGACCAATCGCAGCCCCAACTAATGACGTAACGGGGAGTGTGAGTGTGCAAAAAAAAAAAAGGGGGGAGGGACAAGAACAGGCAAATAAGGTGCTCCATCATAGATCCTACATCAGGGCTATTCATCCTTATCCAGAAAGGGCCGCTGTGGGTGCAGGCTTTTATTTCAACCAATCACTTACACACCTGACACCACTAATCAACCCCAAGAGTCTTTGCTAACAAGCTTGATTAGTAGCATCAGGTGTGTATGTGCTTGGTTGGAATGAAAGCCTGCACCCACACTGGCCCTTGCAAGATAATGTTGAATAGCCTTGTCCTACATGCTACATATCCACTACAGCAGTGGTCTTCAATGTCGTTCCTAGGGACCCACTGTGTATGCTGGTTTTTGTTCCAACCACAATTGTAATCGCAGAATTTTAACAAGCCGTTAATGTCTTAAAGGGATATTTCAACATTTTGGCAAATTGGCCTATTGTCATAATCCTTATAGTTATATGAGTAGGTAAATTACCTTTAGTTATCCGTGCCCGTTGATTTGAGATTCGAGGGGGGAAAGACGCGAGCTCCTCAGCGAACATAATGAAAGTGAACGGTACAGGTCCCTCGCTCCTTCAAAACTCATCAAATACGCAATCCAACAGCTCCAAAACGCTCTCCTGGACAACTTGTGACCTGCGCATTCACCACGCTATAAAATAATAATGCATAATTACGAGACAGTTATTTACTATGGAACGTCATTTGCGTCAATATTAAATAAATATATAAATACATATACCTATGAAATAAATAAAAACAGCTATGAAATAATCCTGAAATAATTAAATGAGCAATTAAATATATAAATGTCAATAAAAATATATAAATGAGTCAATAAAGTTCAACAAATAAATAGGTTTTCATTTCAAAATGATGTTTTTCAAAGGACTACTTTTATTTATTTCATGCAACTTTTCTTTCATAATTCCGCCTTAATTTATTTCAAAGGACTTTTATTTCCGAATGCCACATTTATTTCCCAGCTCTTTTTATTTACATTTCTTATATTCAAATGAATGGGCGTCGTTAGATTAGACCAAAGCAACATCACCAGAACAGCACTGAAGTTATACATCAGGGGTACCAAATCATGTGCCATGGAGGGCCGAGTGTATGCAGGTTTACATTCGAATCAATCACGACACCTGCTGATACGTATACTGTTGCGTGGACAAAATGGACGATATCCGTAGGCTCCGAGATGCCATGCTATCCTTGGCAGATCAAATTGATCAATATGGTTTATCAGCGGATGTTAGAATTTCCGGCAGGCTGTAGCCGTACGGCGTAATGCTGCCCTCCACAGTTCATTACAAGACACTATTCAAATCTTCTTACCATCCGCTGACACTCATACCTATGGTCAATTAGGAGATAAACCTAGTTTTTTTCCCGAACACGAGGTATTTATCGTAGGATAGATACCTGGAAATTTCATTTGAAACCGAGCGCTTGCGGGCAGTTTCAAATGTAAATTTCCAGGTATCTAGCCTACGATAAATACCGAGTGCTCGAAAAAAAACTGAAGGTTCATCTCCATTCTACCATGACTCTTGTCAACACTCCTACGAAAATACATATGGCCCGTTTTTTTATAGCAAAATTCGCTAGCTAGCGAAGGAGCTAATCTGTAGCAGCAAAGCGCACTTAACAGAGCAAGTAGCTACCCCCATAACGCACCACGCCCCTGTCCGCGATTTGTTCAAGGCAATACTGTAACCTAAGCGATGCTATAAGCCATTTGATTCATATTAATGCCAGTTATCAAGCTAAATACTCGCGGTTCAACTCGAGCCGAGTTTGTTGGCGAAATGATGGCTATTCGCTGATCATCTTTTACATTACATGCACCAAATACCTGTTAGCTAAGTAGGCTAGGCTAGCGAACTAGCTAGCAAACTAACGTTAGTTCGCTTGCTAGTCAGAAAGCCTTTCATTTAATTGCATTAGGCCGTTTCACTGCATTTCTACAAATGAAACCCCTAACAAAACTGATATCTCAAACTAAAGTAAATGGCGTTCATCTTCCGTGACAATGACATTAATGCGCCGTGAAACGGCCCGTAACGAAGCGTAAGCCAAGGTGTTTATCGGTGAATAGACACCTGGTGTTAAACAGTCAAAATACAGAATTCGCTGGAATGAATGGTAGAATTTAGTGTCTCCAATTAACCTAACATGCATGGCTTTGGACTGTGGGAGGAAACCGGAGTACCCGGAGAAAACCCACGCGAACACGGGGAGAGCATGCAAACTCCACACAGAAAGGCCCCAGGCCGGAATCCAACCCGCGACCTTCTTGCTGTGAGGTAACAATGCTACGCACTATGCCACCGTGCCGCCCGTAATGCAGTGCTGTTCTGGTGATGTTGCTTTGGTCTGCATCTGTGAGATAACCATGCCCATTCATTTGAATATAACAGATGGAAATAAAAAGAGCTGGTGTTAAGGCTGGCTCGTCACCGCAACATAAAAAAGGACCACCGACAACGAAATAACGGTTCAAGTAACGAAATATTTATTGAGGATCATTCAAGACAAAAAGTAGACTGTATCTAGGGGAATGAATGAATGAATGCATGCCGGTAATAAATGAATAGCAGAAACTAACAGCGTGCGTAGAAAAATGAGAGATGAGCAAGCGGAGCAGCATTCAAGCTGCAAACAAGCTAGCTACCAGGCTGATCTGGCTGTTCCTTTGTACCTACACCGGCGCCAGGTGTGGATAATCAGCAATCCTGCTGCAACCTACAGTCTAGGCATGGCCACTACCAAGACTGCAGGGGCGCAGGCGGTCATAACACCTCCCTCCCCAAGAAGGTTCCTTCAGGAAACCTAAATAACTCAGAGACCCTCTGTGTCCCTGTCAGCATCTCTGGTCCTCCAGCATTCTGGGCCCTAGAACACCGAAAAGAAAAGAGAAAAGGCACACAAAAAAAAAAAAAAAAACTTAAGCTCTAGAAAGAGCATCAGCGATTACATTATCAACCCCTCTGATGTTTAATTTTCAATGGGTAAGGCTGTAAAATGAGACTCCAGCGCATAATCCGCTGGTTAGAGTTTTGCATTTTGTCTATAAACACCAAGGGATTGTGATCAGTATACACAGTAATGGGACAAGGGGCAGAACTAAAACTTCAAAATGCCGCACTGCCAGGACAAGGGCCAGTGCCTCCTCCTCAACAGTGGAGTAATGCATTTGGTGCCAGTTAAACTTCCTTGAAAAATAACACACAGGATGTTCAACACCATCTGATGCCACCTGGAGGAGGACCGCGCCTGCACCGCAGTCACTGGCATCAACATCTAATTGAAATGGCTCATTAAATTTCGGAGCAGTCAAAACGGGAGCACTAGAAAGCAAGGCTTTAGCAGCCTCGAACGCTTGTTGGGAGGCTTCTGTTCAATGAAAAGGCACTTTGGAGCTGAGGAGATTAGTCAATGGGGTAACAACAGTTGCAAAATTTTGGCAAAACCCCCTATAGTAACCTGCCATACCAAAGAACCTACGCAACTCTGCAATTTGAAGGTATTGGAAAGTTACAGATGGCTTCAACTTTTGCGCCCACAGGTCGAACTTGCCCCTGTCCAACCACCTTCCCTAAATGGGTGACTGTGGCCTTCCTAAACTCACATTTCGTAAGATTAAGTGTGGGGTTTGCCCTCGAGAGGCGTTGGAAGAGCTCTCGAATCTGTTCAAGATGTTCTGGGCAGCTAGAGCTAAATATGACCACATCATTTAAATACGCCTCACACCCAGGCAGTCCAGACAGGACACGGTTGACAAGGCACTGAAACGTGGCGGGTGCATTCCGCACTCCAAACGGCATGACCTTGTACTGTAAAAAAAATTATCTGGTGCAATAAAAGCAGACAGATCCCTAGCACGTGGAGTCAAAGGCACCTGCCAATATCCCTTTAGAAGATCAAATTTACTAACAAAAACAGCCGCTCAGACACGATCAACGCAGTCATCCACACGGGGAAGAGGGAAATAGTCAGGCTTAGTGACTGAGTTTAACTTTCTATAATCCGTGCCAAACCGATAAGTGCCATTCGGTTTTTCAACCAACAGGCAGGGTGAGCTCCAAGCACTAAAGCTAGGTTCTGCCAAATCATGCTTCAAAAAGGTACTCCACCTCTTGACCCAGTATAGCCCTTTTTGTGGGATTAACTCGATAAGGATGTTGTTTGATAGGTGCTGCTGAGCCTATGTCAATGTCATGTTCAATGACAGAGGTCCGACTTGGCACATCTGGAAAGAGATGGAAGTGCCTCAATAAACCAGATAATGTCAGTCCTTTCCCTGGCGGACAGATGCAAAAGATGGTTATGCAGCTCAGCCAACATTTCTGAGTTCCGTAACCGCCCCTCAGTAATTTCACGAGATGGCACACTTACATCCTCATCCACCGGAGACAATGACTCAAGGGAGCCACAAGTAAGGGGCGGACATATAGGAGGGGTTACAAGTCCAACAGGCAGACCAGGACAGTACGACTTTAAAAGATTAACATGGCAAACTTGGACTTTCTTCTTCCTGTCAGGTGTACTGAGTAAATAATTATTGTCAGACAAACGTTTAAGAATAGTATAGGGGCCAGCAAAACGAGCCTGAAATGGGCTACTAATGACAGGCAACAAAGCCAACACTAGATCTCCTTTCTAAAGACACTGCGCTACAGCTTTGCGATTGAATAAATGCTGCATCTTACTCTGTGATCTCAATAACGCTTTTTTTCGCGGCAGCACGAGCTTGATACAAGCGGTATCTGAAACCACTAACGTAGTCCAACACAATATCAGGAGGTGACTTGGTGCTCCTGTAAGATGGGAAAAGGGGGGTTGGAGCACTGCTAGCGCTGATGAGTGCATCTGTGACACTGCAGCAAGACTGGCGGGCCTTCTGAGCATCAAAAGACTTCAACGCCATGCAATATAACAAATTGTCGAGTTCCTGATGACAAGCAGCTTGTTGTTTGCTGGGGTTTGCGTGAAGGGAAGTGGGGTGGTTTATGCCCGTAAGAGACTGGAGACCAGAACTGGGGGATGCAAAGTGTGAGCAAACTGTATCTGTGAATGGCCGGACAGGAGGAGGCAATAAACCCAGCCTCTGAGCTGGGAGTGGGGGGGTTGCATGGTTTCTGGCGCCTTTGATGTCACCCTGCATGGGAGGCCTTTGGCTTACCCAGTGCTCCATATTGCCCTCAATCATCTGTGTAAGACTGGACCCTAACTTATCTGTTTTAAATAATCTAAACCTCTGGGAACGTCATAATATGCTCATATGTTTAATATACTGATAAGAAATCACTTCTGTACTTAACACAATTTCCCTGTATAATAATTCAGCTTAAGACTTTTTCATGACAACCATATCATATTCATCCATTTTCCTGGCTTGTTTGATATGTATGTTTTTGTTACAATTCGAGGAATTGAATGGCATATGTTTCAGTATCAAATGAAATTATAGTTCATTCACTTTTAGAAACTCCCTAAATTTGGGTAAGGTAAAATCTCCTCTCGGGTAATAAAGTGTAGTTCCTTTTGTCTGAATGACCCTCATTTACAGCCAAATGGCCTGACTATGTCTCAGTCCTGAGACCTGTAACCCGATATCTCACCTGGTTAACTTATGGGGCTCTCTGGTTGGAGGAGGGGGTTGCTGGTTTGGTTTATAGGAAAGAGAATGAGCTGTTCGGGAAAGATCGTATCCGATCTGTCCCAGCGTGCACGTAAGTGCGTGAGTAGCCTTTTCAATGATGTAACATCGTATTTGAACTTCCCGCCAGACGTTAGTGCGTGTATCCTTTTCCTCCAGGTATGACGTTATTCTCCTCTTCTAAATTATGTGTAACTTGTAATTGGCTTAACGTTGATTTGTTTGATTTAAGCTTTTGCCTACCTGGTGAATAAATTATTGTTATTCCTTTAAACTTGCGTGGTCTCTGTGACTCTTAATCCTTTTATTCTTTCTAGCGGCGTTGCACGGATACCTAGGGGTAAAATCCCGACCGAGGTACGACTGGCCAGCGGCCTGCTCTGGATATTGGTTTTATTAAGTTGGAGAGACAACCATGATCTACTTACATAAAGGGTTTATGTATTGCCGGTTCAGGGATTTTAGCCTAAAGGAAACCCATGGACGAAAAAGTCGGTTATCTGTTAAAATTCCCTGAAGGAACCCATGGGCGTGCATAGATCTGGGTTCGCTGTATACAAGCCAAAAGATGCTGTTGCAGTGATGGCTGACTTCCAACCTCTAATCTAATCAACGAACCTAGGATCCGGTAACAGTACTAAAAACCCGGGAGTACATGTTAGCGACAGCGGTCATCTCCTAAGAGTTCGAGGTGTAGTCACTTCGAGACCCACGCAGGTTTCTCTAGATTATGGATTCTAATTCTAATTCTAATTGGAGTCAGATATTTAACGAGGGTATAACTAAATTCATTATTATAAATTTATTATGGAGTCAGATTAATTGTAACCGTTGTGCTTTTGTGCCCCGTCCTTCGAACGGAGAAAATAGATCCATTTTATTGCGATTCACACCAGCCAGGACGTCACGCGTGCTAATACTAGGAATCCACACGCATAAACCTTCAACCCGGGCTCTTCCTCCCTTGGTCGAGCTGCGTGGGTCTTACACTCCATTCATCAGCTAACATAGCTGTAGGCCCAGGGACAGCATGTCCAAGCACTAATTCATTGGGACTAAACCCAGTACTCTCCTGCACAACTTCCCTGATAGCCAAGAGTAGCCAGGGGAGACCTTCCTCCCAATCACTGTTCAGTTCAACACAAAATGACCGTAACAATGATTTGAGGGTCTGGTGAAATCTTTCCAGTGCCCCCTGACTCTGTGGGTGGTATGCACTTGATATTATGTCTCGCCCTCAGCTGTTTCAATGCCTGAGCAAACTGTCTGGACATGAAATTTGTCCCTTGGTCTGACTATATGACTCGTGGGATACCAATGATGGACATAAAGTTGGTTAGAGCCTTAAGCACAGAACGTGTTGTGATAGTCCTGAGGGGATAAGCGGAAGGATACCGGGTGGACTGATACATAATGGTCAAAAGGTAGCAATGCCCAGCTCGCGAACAGGGCAATGGGCCCACACAATCCACAATTAGATGTTCAAATGGCACAGATATAGCAGGAATAGGCTTTAAAGGGGCCACTGGTGCCTTCTGGTTAGGTTTACCAGTCATTTGACAAGTATGGCACTCTTTAATATAATTAGAGATGTCGCGTTTCAACCCAGGCCAGATGAACCTACGTGTCAGACGATCGTATGTTTTTCTAACGCCTGTATGCCCAGCTATTCCATCGTGTGAAAGCGTCACAGCTTTTTGAAACTTGCTTGGAACTACTACCTGAGAAAACCCATGAGAAAACCTCTCTTTTGTCAAAGTCCACTTGCGACATAAACCATCTTGGATATAATAAAATGAAGGATCATCACTTACTCCCTCAGGCACCACAAGCTTAAATAACTTTTTAAGCACGTCATCTGCTCCCTGCTCAGCAATCAGATCATCACGGGAGACTTTAAAAAGACTACTCTCAGAGTCTGCCTCACTTCCTGACTCTCCACTTAGATTCTCACCATCAATAGATTTTAATTGGCCAGATTCAGCCCCCACAACTGAACTGCCATCATCACGATCCCCTTTGCCATCCTTCTCAGGTAGGCACATGGCTGGAGGGGCAGACTTACTCCCCAGGTCTACCTCAGGAGCCATGGAGTCCCGGTCCTTTTCCTGTAACTGCCTGGCCATTGCTCTAGTGATTGCACAGGCCAGGAATACTCCAGGGAACTTAGTGGCATAGTCATCTGGCAAACCAGACACCAAAGGAGCTCTTAATACAACTGGCAGTGATAGTACAGCCCTGGAATGATCCCACATGTTTCCCCCAGCCAAATCATTCCCCAGGATAAACTCTACCCCTGGCACAGGCAAACGTGAACTCACCCCAACCACTACTTCACCTGTAACCAAACCTGAAGAAAGATTAATGCGATGCAGTGGGACTTCCAGAAACCCCATCTCAATACCCCTGGCAAGAACATGCATCCCAGTGTCAGTCTCCTCAGACAGGGGCAATACTCCCTCCAGTAAAAAGGACTGGGCTGCCCCAGTATCTCTGAGAATACGTACAGGAACCTCTTTCTGACCTGGTAAAGACACTGCACCAGAGGTAATGAAAGGTGAAGAATCAGTCTTGTCAAAACCATCAGTTGCATGGAAACAAACATCTCCCACTCCACAAGCACAACAAGAACTACTGGGAGAAGGTGCAGCAAGAGCCACAGGCTTTAGCTTAATTTTCTTATATGCATAGCAATCAGATTTTGTGACCCACCTTTTTACAAAAGAAACATACTATGGCAGGCTTTCCCTCTGAAGAACTAGGGCCTCTAGGTGGAGACACAGGGTTAGGCCCCATTTCATCAGTCTTTGATCCACCATTAAACTTTGACTTCTACCCTGATTGTCCCTAGGTTTGCCAATCTGCATGCCTCGATGTGTCAACACAAATTAATCTGCCAGAACGGCAGCTTGGGCTAGAGTTGCAGCCTTCTGCTCATTTAGATAGGTGGCCAGAGCTTCAGGGACATGCCTCTTAAATTCCTTAAGGAGGATTAACTCCCTGAGCAGTGCCATGGAGTCAACTCTCTGGGACACACACCAGTGGTCAAATAAATGTTCTTTCTCATGGGCAAATTCAATATAAGTGTGCTTATCTAGTTTTTTAAACGAGCGGAAACGTTGTCGATATGCCTCAGGCACCAATTCATAAGCCCGCAGTACTGCAGCCTTGACAGCATCATAAGAGGTAGACTGCTCTACCGACAATGAAGCATAAACAGCTCTACCAATTAAGGCACACTGCAACAACAATGTCCAAATCTCCTTGGGCCACCTCAGTGATGTTGCCACCCTCTCAAAGTGAGAAAAATATTTATCTACTTCACGTTCTGAAAATGGCGGTACCATCCTAACATATCGGCTTATATCAACCGATGAGGCCATAGGAGTTAAAGACTCACTGGGAACAGAGGGCGGAATTACAGTGCCCTTAGCAGCAAGTTCTAATTCCAGTTTTCATAATTCAAACTGCTGTTGTTCTCGCTCATGCTCCAACTCACGAGCCTCTCGCTCACGTTCTCTATCAAGCTCAAGTTTCTTCAAAGCAAGTTCTGTCTCCATCTGTTTCTCTTGCAAAGCAATCTCCCTCAGTCTGACCTCATTAGCAAATTTCAGTGCAACAGCAGCTCCAGGACTACTCAATTCTTCTGATTTTGTCACCAACACTCCTCTATCAATCAAGGAGGACTTAACAGCTTTTAAAATAGCAGGCTTTGATTTTTTTACTTGAGCACTGAGCTCTATACCATAGTGGTCAGCAACTGCAACTAACTGTTCTTTAGTGCAAAAATCTAAGCCTTCCTCAGAGGGCTCAGCAATGATGTCCTCTAAACCAGAAGCTATTTCAATCTGACTGAAATCAGCCAGAGGTTTTACAGAGAACAGTGTGCACTCAAAACAAGAAAAAAACAAAACTTCTCACTAGACCACACAGACACTTACTGGATAGAAATAAGATGCAGCCCCCCTCTACACCTCACTATCAAGCATTAAAAAAAAAAAAAAAAAAAAAAAAGTACACCTTTCACAACCTTGCCCAACAAACTGCAAAATCCCAAAGAGAGGATACTTTCACCCTCTAACTACAAGAGGCAACACAACGCACCAGCAGTAACAAGATTACTTGAAAAATAGCTCCACTCAGTCTTGCCACAATTCAAAAGGTGAATAAAAAGGCTTACTACAATGGCCTAATCCATAACACACAAAACTACTGGCAGTGTATCAACACTAGCAAGCCTCATTAACAAATCAGTCACATATTGACAAGTTACAGATTCTCTCAGATCTGCCCAACACACAAAAAAAATTACTGGTTTCCACCAACATTACGCAGAAGCCCCATAAATGCATTCAAACAGGCCTCTCTATTTAACAATAGCAGTTGGTTTTCAACGGCATTACCACGCATTAAACATAGCACATAAGGCAAAACTGAAATACCGCAGCGAATCCAGGCTACATAGCCTATAAATGCCTAATGAAAACACGCAAAATGGCCTTATGACCGAGTAGCCAGCACAAATCTTACGACCGAACGCACGCACATACTCTCTCACTGTATGACAAAACAAAGCAAGGGAGTCAAAATCACTGTGTTTGAGCAATGAACAACTCCTTACCTGACTTAGCAAAATACAACTAACTTCGCCTTGCTAGTCTTCACGGTTACCAGGCTCGAGGCGACTTTAAACGCTGAATTCGCGGGTAGGCAGAGGACCGGAGGTGCAGTCTCCCACCAAACCCCGAAGCGTACTCCCACCCGGGATAGCCGCAGAACGAACGGAAATAGCAAAACACACACACACAAAAAAAATAAAATAAAAAAATCAATCAATCAATAATACTCCGAAGGAAAGGTCGCAACCGACGGAGCTGGAGCGCTCTACCTAAAGGAGTTTGTTCATTTCTCAAAGCAACGCACAGCTGATTCGAACTCACCGAACTTAATCCTGCTCCTGTTCATCAAATTCCATTCTCCGGGACGAGATCCCCAATTTTTATGTTACGGCTGGCTCGTCACCGCAACATAAAAAAGGACCACCGACAACGAAATAACGGTTCAAGTAACGAAATATTTATTGAGGATAATTCAAGACAAAAAGTAGACTGTATCTAGAGGAATGAATGAATGCATGCCGGTAAAAAATGAATAGCAGAAACTAACAGCGTGCGTATAAAAATGAGAGATGAGCAAGCGGAGCAGCATTCAAGCTGCAAACAAGCTAGCTGCCAGGCTGATCTGGCCGTTCCTTTGTACGAACACCGGCGCCAGGTGTGGATAATCAGCAATCAGCGATCCTGCTGCAACCTAGCCTAGGCATGGCCACTAGCAAGACTGCAGGGGCGCAGGGGGTCGTAACAGCTGGGAAATAAATGTGGCATTCGGAAATACAAGTCCTTTGAAATAAATAAATGCGGAATTATGAAATAAAAGTCACATGAAATAAATAAAAGTAGTCCTTTGAAAAACGACATTTTGAAATAAAAACCTATTTATATATTTATTGGCTCATTTATTTATTTCAGGATTTATTTCATAGCTATTTTTACTAAATTCATAGGCATATGGGCAAGGGTCACGAAAATGACTCCACCCCCTTTTTGTTTGTCCAATGCCTATAATATTTTTAATATTGGGAGTTTTTTTATTATTACAGTCTCATCATAAAGAGCATGATGAGAGCTCCACAGGAATGTATACATTTATGGGTCTCTTACTATTTTTTGACCACATTATAGGCACCTAAATCTTACAAACCTTAAAATTTCCCACATTTTGGTATGTCCAAAACAGATATATGAATTTTGAATTATGTTTCATAGAATAAATTAAAATCTAAAAGTCTAAACTACTTTTAAATGTATAAAACACACACTGAACTATTATTTGGGAGCCAAGTCATTGTGTGCATCTCACTTGATCCATGTCATACAGGCATCAACAACTTGTCCCAAAAAACTGTTGTGTACATGATCCGATTACGACCAGTCATAAATAAATAATTAATTAGCATCTAGGGAACTATTAAGGGTCCACACCACCTGAAAATATTCATATTTTGACAAAATGAAACAATTTTTCATGTATTGTTGGCTCCCTGACCTTCACACTCACACAAACATCAACTTCCTTGCCGTATGGTTTAAGCTTGTTGTGTCCGTTATCGGTCTCATGGCGAGACTCAATAAATCATGCACTTCTAGTTTGTAAAATCCTTAAAAATACATCCAAACTAGTTTGCAAAAAGTGTGAAAGACATAATTATATGAACCCTTTTTGAAATTATTACGTGAAATCTCCATTTTGTGTTGTTTTTATGCGGCATGCGTTGTATGCGTTATCGATGTTTTGTACGTTATCCGCTCTGTTTTTTTCCATTATTTAACTTAAACTAAAGATTTATTTTCACTGATTTCTCTTCTTTTCAGGTATTTGTGATAGTTCTGGGGGGATTTACTGCTTATAAATAAATTAGGTGTTGCTTATCATGAAATCCAAGCTGTTTTTTCTTTGATTTCTTAGATTTAAGGTTGGAAAATAATATACAGAGGCTGGGAAGATAATGGTAGGGGTACCTGTCAATGAAATAATTTGTGTGGAGGAGAAAAACTTATAGCTTGGGCCAGTGGCGTCACCAGACTTTTTATTCTGGGGGTGCATTAAAAGGGGGCAAAACAGAACATACAAAAAGATGGCCCAAGAAATAAATAAATCACTGTGTTCATTGGATGTTCTGTTTGTTGTTAAAATTTTTTTAAAATTCTTTATTTCTTTATAAATCGGTTCTAATCGTCCTCTTTTTTTTTTTTTTTTGCTGTCGACACGGAGCATTTAATGTCCGACTGGCATTGTACGGACTTTGTTATATTTATAAAAATGGCCCAAATAAATTGATTGCAGTGCCCATTGGATGTTCTGATTGTTGGTGATATATTTTATTCTTTATTTCGTTATGCATCTGCTCTCATATCAATACTTTTACTTTCTGCTGGCTGCCGGGCATGGAGTATTTTGCATTTCGCGTTCGACAGTCTTGATCGTCCATGCGATGTTTAATTCACAATGTCAATGGTCATGGAATTGATTTGCTGACTGACTACAAGCACTATTTTATCTCTGGTGTGGAAATAAAGTGTGAATCTGTTCGATCTATCTGACTAATTTTCAAGAGAGACCAAATAAAGACTGTTGTCTATCTTCAACGGAAGAAAACAGACGAATAAAAGACCAAGAAAAGTCGATAGCTATCAATTTGCATTTTGTGAAGGTCGAACAAAAACATGGCCAAGTTTGTACGTCTAATAATTGCTGGAATACTCGAAAAATTAGAACTTTTATGACTTTCGGACGCGGAGTATTTTAGGATCTCTGTCCGACAGTCGCTAATTCTTCAAAAATGTGCAAAGTCCCGCGCCAATGTTGCTTCACTTTATTGAGCAGAGCTTAAACAGAAACATTGATTGAAATTCTCGGTACTCATCTGAAGAACTGAGCCCTCTTATCAAAACATTCACGTTTAATATCTAAAAGATTCAGTAGATTTGAAGAAATTAAAAACAACAATAGACTGTCGGACGCGGAGTTAAATTGAAACCATCCGACTGTCGGACACGGAGTTATATTAAAACCCGTCCGACTTTCGACACGAGACACTGCGTTATTTATTTATTTACGTATCCTAAATGGGGGAGCACATGGGGGGCACGAGATGTCCGTGGGGGGGCATCCCCCCTCCTTGGCGACGCCACTGGCTTGGGCCTCTGGGCACTTGGAATTATCAGAAAAAGCTTTGTTTATGCAGATTCATTAAGACAGCATTTTGTGTTGTGTACGTTATCCGCCGACAGCCTTTGCAAATTGGACTCCTGCTCCCACCATTTTTTATTATTACATGGATCATTATACACCAAAATGTGCAGAAAATAATGACGATTGTGGTAAAGTATTAGAAAATTCATTTAAACTGAGTGGGGAACTGCCACATGAAATGAAAGTATACATTTAATCCATGTTTCACTTAAAATCCTGATGCTCATTTTCAAGACTTTTTTCACAAGCCTGCCAAAGGTCAAAAAATAGGTGGACATCTTTTTTGGGGTATGAATTCCTTTCTCATAAAGTATAAAAAATGAGCTAGAATTGATTAAAAAGAGATTTAATATGTACCAGACTACTCTGAAGAGAGGTGTGCCAGTGGATAACGTACACAACTGCGCCGAAAATGGATTCAGACATGCCATTCTTTCATGATGCATTGCAGGATAAGTATTAGTGATTTGATGATAATTTATTTTTTTGCACATAAACTGTAAACATCTCTAATTTACATATAGAAACTAATTATTTGATACTAGCAAAGCAATATTTTTTCAAATGAGGTCTGGGGTGGAGTCATTTTCATGAGCCTTGCCCATATGTATTTATTTATGTATTTATGTATTTATTTATTTCATATTGACGCAAATGGCGTTCCATAATTTTCAAGGTAAATGCATATAACCAGAACTACATTCCAGACACATCGGCGGGGCGGAGTGATTTCAAAAGCGTATGTTCACTGCATCTAGGTGCGCACTGCGTACTTTGTTAATCCGCCCAGCGGGTTACTCAAGAAAGTAGTTCCGAGTATTTGCTTCATGTGTCGTAATGTTTCATAATTATACATTATCGTTTCATAGCGTGGTGAATGTGCAGGTCACAAGTTGTCCACGAGAGCGTTTTGGAGCTGCTGGATTGCGTATTTGAAGAGTTTTGAAGGCGCGAGGGACCTGTACCGTTCACTTTCATTATGTTCGCTGAGCAGCTCGCGTCTTTCCCCCCTCGAATCTCAAAACAACGGGCACGGATAACTAAAGGTAATGTACCTACTCATATAACAATATGGATTATGGCAATAGGCCAATTTGCCAAAATGTTGAAAGATCCCTTTAAGTATTTTTCATGTTTAGAGTTGTTAATTTCTGATGATTAATTTAGCCAAATGTCACATAGAAACATCCATACATGCTATGAAGAATAAAATACCCTTGAAGATAGTGTGTTTATTTCCATACTGCAAGAAATTTCAAGTAATATAACATTTCAAACTGACTAAATTACACACCGAGGAAATCGGTAAACCCCAAATTAGGCTGCTGGACACAACTTTTTCAAGTTCTTTCAAAAAACTTCAGGTGAAATTAATTAGATTAACATAACACAAAACTGGTTTGACTGGATGCACTTAAGACAAATAAACAGCTTGTTAAAATCCTGCGAGTACAATAGTGGTTGGAACAAAAAACCAGCATACACAGTGGGTCCCCAGTTGAAGACCACTGCACTACAGTATCTAGTCAAGACAATGGCAGGTGATAGCGTGAGCTAAGAACGTTTGGCGTACAACCTGTATCGGTGAGTAAGCAACGACGTCACGTCGTCAAGAATCCATTCTCTGGTAGGAGTTTTATTGATAAATGAATGCTTTGTCTTTTTAAATGGTGAATCGTCACTAATGTTTGCGCATGATTACTATGTATGTGGCCTCAACATCAGCTACTCATCAGCTGTTGAGCTAGGGCGGTCAACCAGAGAACGCGAGTTTTTGAATGAAAAAATATCCCTATTTATCATAGCACTCCTGTTTCGGGGAAAGAACGTAGTTTACCGGACACAATATTAAAATTGCTTCAAGTTGAATCAGGCAGTTAAACGGTGGATGAAGACTAAATGACACAAAACCATGTAACTTGTTGGTTTCGTTTTCAGGCGGTTACACCTTCATGACAACCATTTAAAAAAAAAAAAAAAAAAAAACTATCCCAATCGTACGATGGACCCCGAGGCCTCCGACACCAATTTAGATGCGTAGTAATGACCTAAATGTGAATGAGAGAGGAAACTGCACAATCGCCCGCAGGTGCTGCACAGTCGAAAGTGTCGCTATTTTCTCAAGCTTAGACTCCCAATTTGCATAATTTGGGGGGCGGTTTGGTCCCCCTTGCTTCCTACGCCTGTACGATGACTAGCAAACTGCATGGCACGGAAGCCTAATACATTCACTTCATGCATTAAATGCATACATTTTTTTTTTCATTAATAACAGTAGTGATTGTCTCGGATTTCTGGGAAGTTCTACGGGGGGAAATCTGCTCTGTTTTATGAATTAACAAGAAAATTACTGCAGAATTCTTTAAAAAAAATCATGGAAAAAAAATCTGTCTCTGATTTAATGCAATATAATTTTCATAGAATTGAGAATTATTTGGATAATTCAGGAAAAAAAAAAAGAATGGAATTTTTTTCCCCCCGGAAACCTTTTCGCTGAACGCTGAGAATTCCTTTCTCAAGTTAATCACTTCAGGTGGATGGACTGTAGACCATTATAAGGGTAATTCTGTAAATTTCATTGCCTGTCAAATCTGTGGGTAAAAAAAAAAAAACCAAACAATTTTGTCATTAGCAATCCTTTACAAAACTTACCAAATGCACCCCTCTCCTGACTCTGAGATGTTCCGGGTCTGTGGATCTCCGTCGATCATGCATCGGGCTTTTAAACCCTGCAGCAAGCAGGAGCCGACATAACGAGGTGCAGGCTGCAGCCACCCATTTCAGTGAGGGGGGGATCACTCAGTTTCGATTTACTGGAAACATATGCACTTTACTGAAATGCCTTGTCATAACTATTAGTTGGGCGGAGCAGCAATTTAATGGAGTGTGTGTCCCAGGGGAGGAATATGAGCAGCGCAACCCTCTGCCTTTGGCCCCCATTCCAGTCCTCACGCTCACAGACATAGGCTGCATCCCAATGTGCGCACTTCACCGCACTTGCAGACTCGCGGACTTTGCGGGCGCGTTCACGGGAAGTCCGGGAGTGCTGAGGGCTGTCCAAATCCACAACTGATCCAGTCCACAAGGGGCCTCAAGCAGACTTTCTGCGGACTTCCAGGGAGTCCGATGGGGTGCAGACTTCAGCAGACTTCACTAGCGTAGTTACCCACAATTCATTGCAACACGGACGTGACGTTTTAATTTTTCCAAATTGCTGACTGAAAAAAAAGCACATTCACACACACACAAAACCTCATAAACTTGTTATAAATTTATAATATTAAAACGTTACTTGAATAACGTAGGCCAGATATAAAATTCAACATCATGAAAAAGAAATATAGGCTATAGAGGTAATCAATATGCATTTGCACGGAAATGAGTGAAACAGACTCGAAGCCTGTCTATTAGCTTTTTTTTATAATGCTGCAGACTCCCGCTCTTGCAGACTTTACGTGATGATGGTGAAAACGTCACATTACATACGCCTGAAGTCCGTGAGGGCTCAGTCTGCAAGTCCAGAGGGTGGAGATTTGGATTCAGCCATATATAGGTAGACTGAACGCCTTACGGTGGAATCCCAGTAGACTGACGTCCGACGGCGGCGGCCATCTTGCCGCGGTCGACTCCGCAATTCACTGTGCATTATTGTATAACCAATACAAGCTTTCGGAAATAAATATCTATTCCCCTTGAATATTTTGAAGTTGTAGAGGTATAGTTGTTATCACACAAGACTTATTATTTATAGACCCGGGTTAAATTCTCGCAAGAAGCATGTTTTTTCCTCTCAGATGCCCATCAGAAAGCATACTTTATCATTAGACATGGCGAATTTTAAGATACCTGTCAGTCCATTTGTTATCAATTTCGGTTTCTCATGATCATATATTAAAAGATTATTAAACTTATTATTATTAAAATTATTAAAAGACCAAATTAAACTAAACATGTGTCTTACCTGTGAAAGGTAATTCCCTGTTGTCTGGATTGTGCAGTACGCCGGTTTTTACAGCCGTAGGCTGCACAGTGTTGAGGCATTTTGCAATGACAGTGATTTATTATTGTCACCGAGTCTCACTCTGCGTTTGGGCGGTCGACTGCTTTAAGATGGCCGCCAAGTCTGCCGTGAAAAAAGGGGGAGGGGCCAATCTAGCCTCTCTTAATGTCTATGCTCACGCCATCACTGTAAACCCTGATAGTGTGGTGAACTCAAATGTTTTGTGTAAACCTACTACCTCAAAAAATTGTGCAGCCAACTTAATTGCATTGTGTGGAAGGAACTTGAAGAAAATAAGTTAAGGTTATTTTTACCATGTTTTTAAGTGTTGCAAACACAAGATAATTAAGTTGGCATACACAATTTTTTGAGGTTATCAGTTTCCACAAAAAAATTGAGTTCACTGCACTATCATGGTTGACAGTGGTGCCAAAATGCAATGAATACCTTGGATTACTACATTTCTTCACCTCCTCATGCAAATAATTTGAGATCAAGATGAAGGGGAAACGTAATAATGAACTTGGGGTGATAACGGACACGACCATTTCTCCTATATCCCGATTGTGGTGTTCTCCATCTTGTGCAAGAGAATTGAGGGTGGGAAATGTGTTTGCACGGTAGCCACATTTTGTTGTTTTGTCTCTCGAAGACAATAATATCCAATGGAAAGGTAAATCTGACCCTCAAACTCAGGTTTTACGTATGTATAGTTTGCTGTGTTGATGAACACTGAATATTTGACGCACTGGTATTATAGGTCGGATTGATTCAGCATATATTACTTCTCCCGTTCCCATGAAACAAATATAAGTAGTGTACACCGTATGCATGAGAGGGGTGGTTTCCCTCATCAAGGTCATCACGGGGTAATTGCGGATAGGTGTCCGGCGTCGGAAAATCCTGTTCAGAAGGAGTTCTTACTGCACAGATCTTTTGTAAACATATTTTATTTGGAAAAAAAAAAAAAAATGATCGTTGATCTCATGCATTTAACAAATGTCATTTTTCTTATTTTCTCTCCCACCCACCCTCCCCATACTGCCAATACAGAGCAACATAAATGAAATATGTAAAGAAAAAAGAAAAATAAAGATTAAGAAAAGAGAAAGGAAAAAAAGGGTTCGATACTCACAAGTACACAAGTTGACCATTTACCTTCTGCAATAGTCATTAAATACTAATCGGTTTAAATCTTCGAGTCTCCAGGAAGGGCCAAGCACTGAGAACAAAGTTAGTTCCTTCTCAATTTTTAATTTTGCAGGAGGGCTTCAAGTCTTTCAAAATAAGATACTAAGGGAGCCCATATTTCATGAAATTTTTGGGCTGACCCCCTAATGCAATACTTAATCTTTTCTAACTTAAGAAATAGTATCAGGTCTTTCAACTGTAATGTGGTAAAAAGCCACTAGATGGCAGTATTGACATTTTTTTGTTAAGCAATCTAAAACTAGGTTTGGGCATGTCCCAGGCATGCCTCAGAGGGGGCTGGAAAAGAGTATATAAGGAGAAAAATCGAGAGAGTAGTAGGAGAAATTCCAAGGAGAAATTGTGGAAGGATACATTCGACCAGACCTGTCACTCTTTTCAAGACCTGTGAAGCTTTTTGTGGATTTTAGCCTGTGTTGGAGCATTTTCCTGTCCCAGGACATCGCAACATAGCAGCCCATCTCAATTACCAAGGGACTGTAACTATTTTTTTTATTATTATTTCAATCTTGGTCAGTAGGGTAGAGAGTAGATTAGTTCTGTTTGTTTAATTAAATCTGTTGAATTTTAAGAATTTTGTCTGTCATCCCTTGCTGTCCGTGACGTCATAACAAATTGGGGCCATAACAAATTGGGGGCTCGTCCGGGATAGACCATTGTGCAAGTCATTTATTGAAAATCTAGAATTTCAAATAGTGAAATTGTTTTTTGAATTTTCCTATATATATATATATATATATTGGCAGATCAACAGCAATGGATGATTTCTTGGCATCACCAACCGTAGAGGTTTTTAAGTCTTTTAAAAAGACAGAACTGCTAGAAATATGCAGACAGTTAGAGCTGACAGATGTAAAACCAGCCATGCGAAAAGCAAGACTGGCTAGAGAGATTGTTGAATATTACATTGATGAAAATGTGTTTGCACCAGGAGATCTAGAACAGTTTCGGTGGAAAATCCCAATGTAGAATTGGAACTTAAATTAAAAATGCTAGAGATTGAAAGGGAGGAAAAAAGAAAAACAAAGAGAATTTGAGAGAGAGAAAGAGAAAAAAAAGAAAGGGAGGAAAAAAAAAAAAAACAAAAGGCAGTTTGAGTTAGAAAAAATTAGCAAGAGAAGAGAAAAAAAAAAAAGGGAGGAAAAAGAAAAACAAAGAGAATTTGAGAGAGAGAAAGGAAAGAGCAGAAAGAGAGAGACAGAGACAGAGAGATTTCGATTTAGAAAAATTAGATAGAGAAGAAAGGCTCCAAATGGAGCTACTAAAAATCAAAATGCAAGGTGAAAACAAATTTCGGGCTAGCCAGGAGGTAAAGCTGGTGCCTCCATTCTCAGAGAAGGAGGTTGATAAGTATTTCCAGTGCTTCTGAGAAGGTAGCTAAGAGTTGTCAGTGGCCAAAAAAGGAACACTGGCCTCTGATGTTGCAAACTGTCCTCAAGGGTAAGCTCAACAAGCCTATTCGGCTTTGTCTGCAGATGATTCCTCTGATTATGAGGTTGTCAAAAAGGTTATTTTGACAGCTTATGAGTTGGTCCCAGAGGCTTACCGACAGAAATTCAGAGGTCTGAAGAAATCTGACAATCAGACTCATGTGGAATTTGCTAACGAGAAGAAGGTTTGCTTTGAGCGCTGGTGCACTTCTATGGAGGTCAAGGATGATTTCAACTCACTAAAAGAGATGGTCTTAGTTGAAGAATTCAAGAACTGTGTCAAGGATAATATTAAGACCTATCTGAGAGGCAAGCACTGAATTTGCAATCAGCTGCCAAGTTTGCAGACGAATATGTTCTCACACATAAGTCCAAATTTCAGTCTAGCAGTAACAATAGATGGTCCCAATTTCAGAAGAAAGGTAACGGTGATACCCAAGATTCCGCACCCAAAGACAAAGACAAATCTGGTGATGGTGCTCAGAAATCCGGTCAAAGGTCTGATCAAAGTGTGAAAGCTGACAGTGACAAAAAGTGGTCTAGTTTGCAATTATTGCAAGAAATCTGGTCATGTTACAACTAACTGTTGGTTCCTTAAAAGCGAAGAAAGAAAAAAAAGGATACCAAACCCAATGCCTTTGTGAAGACAAGGTTAGAAACCCCTGTAGTAGATGACCAATCTGCTAAATTGCCTGCTCCTTGTGAGGCTAAGAAGCCTGATACTGCTGACTTTGTGAGGGAGGAATTCCTTCCATTTGTGTCAGAGGGATTTGTGGCTCTGAATGAGCATTCTCCTCCTGTCCCCATATATATCCTAAGGGATGCGGAGCTTCTCAGTCACTTTTGTTGATGGACTCCTTGGAGTTACGTGATGAGACTGCTTCTGGGGATTTCATACTTGTACAAGGTATTGAAGGAGGACTGTATCTGTGCCCCTCTGCTCTGTATTCTTGAAGTCAGATTTAGTTACAGGACAGGTAAAGGTGGGACTTATGTCAAGTCTACCTATCAAGGGTGTTCTCTGTTGCTAGGCAATGACCTGGCTGGGGGCAATGTAGTTCCCCCTGTTCATCTTACTTCACAGCCGAGCACTGAAGATGGCGATGAAGACCCATCTCTGTATCCTTCCTGTGCAGTGACTCGTGCTATGGCCAAGAAGGCTCTAGAAGAAGATGATGTGGTGCCGTCCAGCACCTTGAATAGTCATGACTCAGGTGGTTAGCCTCATGACTCTGTTCAGCCTACTATGGTTTCTCCGTTTGAGGACTTAACAGACACTTTTATCAGTTCTCTATTCAGCCAGCCAGATGGGTCTGGTGATTCTGATGTGTCTGGAGACTTGTCTCTGTCAGAAAGCGGTTGATTCAGGAGCAAACCAATGATCCTGAAATTTGCGTGCTAAAGAAGAGCCCTTCCTGATGAAGAAATAGACGCAGTTCCAGTTGGGTATTATCTCAAGGATGGAGTGTTGATGCGGAAGTGGCACCCTCCTGATATCCCTGCCAATGCAGATTGGGCAGTGGTCAAGCAAATTGTTGTTCCGAAGGTCTACAGGAATGAGATCTTAACAATGGCTCATAGTTTTCCTTTAGGAGGTCATCTTGGTGTTAACAACACTGTTGACAAGATCATGAAACACTTCTTCTGGCCTGGACTTCGGAAAGATGTTTCCAACTTTTGCAAAACCTGTCACACTTGTCAGGTAGTTGGAAAACACCAGTTAGACCCACCTGTAGCTCCACTGCAGCCTATCCCAACATTTGGGGAGCCCTTCTCCAAGGTCATTGTTGATTGTGTTGATCCATTGCCCAAGACTAGATCTGGAAATCAGTACTTGTTGACAATCATGTGTGCATCTACCAGATTCCCTGAAGCCATCCCTCTCGCAACATCAAAGGCAACTGCAATTTCGAAGGCTTTGATAAAGTTCTTCACGTTGTTTGGCATTCCCAGGAAATTCAGTCAGATCAAGGTAGCAATTTCACTTCGGGATTGTTTCAGCAGGTTGTGTATGAACTAGGTGCAAAGCAGATTCTTTCCAGTGCCTATCATCCAGAGAGTCAGGGGTGCCTTAGGCGGTTTCATTCCACTCTCAAGACAATGATGAGGACTTATTGTTATGACCATGAGAAAGACTGGGATGAAGGTGTTCATCTGCTGTTGTTTGCAGCTAGAGAAGCAGTGCAGGAGTCTACTGGATTCGGTCCGTTTGAGCTAGTGTTTGGCCATGAAGTGAGAGGACCTTTGCTATTGTTGAGTGAACAATGGCAAGAGAAAGAGCAGCATATCAGTCTGTTAGACTATGTTAGCAAGTTCAAGAAAAGACTGCGTGCAGCTTGTGACCTAGCCAAAGAGAACTTGAAATCAAGTCAGGGAAAAATGAAAACTTGGTATGATCATAAGGCTAGAAGCCGTGAGTTTAAACCAGGAGACAAGGTCCTTGTGTTGTTTCCCTTGCAGTCCAATCCATTGCAGGCTAGATTTCATGGTCCTTATGAAATTCTGACAAAACTCAATGATCTCAATTACATTGTGAAGACTCCAGATAGGAGAAAGCTAAAACAGTTGTGTCACATTAACATGCTGAAGCCTTATCATGATAGGAATGCTAGGGTTGCAGCTGTCACTTCAGATCCTCCTATGGCCGAGACTTGTGAAGATGAGGGGGAGTTTCAAGATGATGAACCTAGAATTAAAGCTGAAGTTTTTTCATGTAAATTGTCAAATTCTGAAGTGTTGCAAAATCTTGATGTAAAACTCCAGCACTTAGAACCCTCACAGAAAGATCAGTTTGAGAGGTTGATCAAGAAATATAAAGATCTATTTCCTGATGTTCCAAAGAGAGTTTCTATAGCCTCTCATGATGTAGATGTTAGTGATGCCAAACCAATAAAACAGCATCCGTGCGGATGAATCCTGAAAAAGAAAAAGATTGCTGAGAAAGAGGTTGAGTACATGTTAGAACATGATATTATCAGACCCTCTAACTCCGATTGGAGTTCACCCTGTGTTCTAGTTCCAAAACCTGATGGAAGTACTAGATTCTGTACAGATTATCGCAAAGTCAATGCTGTAACTAGAACTGATGTGTTTCCAATACCTAGGATTGATGATTATATCGATAGAGTAGGGCAAGCAAAGTTTCTGACCAAGATTGATTTATTGAAGGGTTATTGGTGTGTGCCTTTAACTGAGAGGGGCCAAAACATCTCTGCTTTTGCCACACCATCTGGGTTATACCAGTATGAAGTCCTACCCTTTGGCATGAAAAAATGCCCCAGCCACGTTCAAGGATGATACAGTCTACAATCGCCGGATTGCCACACACGGGTGCGTTACATCGGCGACCTGATCACATGGAGTGACTCCTGGGAAGAACATCTGAAAGATGTAGAGGCGTTGTTCCAGCGCTTGACCCAGGCTAACCTGACTGTTAACCTGAACAAGAGTGACTTTGGTTGTGCTACTGTCCGTATCTTGGCTCGTCATAGGCCATGGTAAGGTGGCACCCATAAATGCTAAAGTCCAAGCCATCATGGACTTTCCAGTTCCTGACAACAAAAAAAAAGCTTTGGCGCTTCCTTGGAATGATCGGGTACTACATAAGTTCTGCAAGAACTTTGCTGAGAGATGCTCTCAGTCTCACCAACCAACTGAAGAAAGGCGTGAAGTCCACTTGGGATGAAGCATGCCAAAAGCCTTCGATCGCCTGAAGTCTCTGCTGTGTCACTTCCCGTGCTCAAATCTCCTGACTTCAACAAACCGTTCTCCATAGCGGTCGATGCTAGCGACCAAGCTTGTGGATCTGTGCTCCTACAGAGAAGTGACTCTGATGACATTGAGCATCCGTGGCATACTTCTCCAGGGAGTTCAATCACCACCAAAAGAACTATTCCACAATTGAGAAGGAGCTGTTGGCTCTGGTTCTATCCTTACAACACTTTGAGGTTTATGTTTGTACAGGGCAAAAGCCAATGACTGTATATACTGACCACAATCCGTTAATGTTTTTGAGTAAGATGAAAAACAAGAATCGGAGATTGTTGAATTGGAGTTTGATTTTACAGGAGTTTGACTTGGAAATCAAGCATGTAAAGGGTACTGACAATGTAATTGCTGATTGCTTATCCCGTGTTTGAGTATGTGTATATATATATCACCTGTGTTTATTAGCATATTGTATTATATGTATATATATACACAAGTGTCTACTTAACCATTTTTTGTATTGAAAAGAAAAATTTTGCCTTTATAAGTCAAAATTTTTCTCTTTTGGAATGGAGGTGTAATGTGGTAAAAAGCCACTAGATGGCAGTATTGACATTTTTTTTTGTTAAGTAATCTAAAGCTAGGTTTGGGCATGTCCCGGGCATGCCTCAGAGGGGGCTGGAAAAGAGTATATAAGGAGAAAAATCGAGAGAGTAGTAGGAGAAATTGCCAGGAGAAATTGTGGAAGGATACATTTGACCAGACCTGTCACTCTTTTCAAGACCTGTGAAGCTTTTTGTGGATTTTAGCCTGTGTTGGAGCATTTTCCTGTCCCAGGACATCGCAACATAGCAGCCCATCTCAATTACCAAGGGACTGTAACTATTTTTTTTATTATTATTTCAATCTTGGTCAGTAGGGTAGAGAGTAGATTAGTTCTGTTTGTTTAATTAAATCTGTTGAAGTTTAAGAATTTTGTCTGTCATCCCTTGCTGTCCGTGACGTCATAACAAATTGACGCCATAACAAATTGGGGCCATAACACAACTAAGACGCAGCTGTAGGTGGATGTGCCGATTTCCACTCCAGTAGAATTCTTCTTCGTGCAAGGAGAGTTGAAAAGGCAAACTCATCTTTAATTTTATTTGTCATTGTTATACCCTCTCCTGGGACTCCAAAGATTGCCAATTCAGCACTGGGTTGAATATCTTCGCTGAAAGCTTCAGATAACATTTGAAATACAGTAGTCCAAAAGTTATGCAACTTATTACAGGACCAAAACATATGAGCCAGGTCAGCCTTAGTTATATGACAACGTTCACATGTTTCACTAATATTGGAATAAATCTTAGAGAGTCTAGCTCTGCTATAATGAACTCGATGGAGAACCCTAAAAATGGATTAAGCCAAGGCGGGCACATGAGGTTGACCCATTTACTCTACCTAGTGCACCACCCCAGATTTCATCAGAGATATCTATTCTAAGTTCTTCTGCCCAATCCGCCCTAATCTTATCAAGTGGTACCTTATTAAGTGATGTGATACTATTATAAATATTTGAGATAAGACCCTTAAGGTGCACAGGAATTTGCAGAATGATATCTATTCTCGTTTTGGGGGGTAGGTAAGGGAAGGTTGGGCTAATGGTACGAAAAAACTGGCGAATCTGAAAATAGCGAAATAAGTTAGAACGCTGGAGGTTAAATTTAGTATATAAAGCGTCAAAAGCAGAGAACGTTCCATCTATGTAGAGATCGGTTAATTTACTTAAGCCTATCCTTTGCCACTGGGTAAAGACAGGATCCAGTTTGGCTGGGAGAAAGATGTGATTATCACATATAGGGCCACACAAAGAGAAATCTGTCAGATTAAAATTTTGTCTGAATTGTGACCATATTTTTAGGGTAGAAATTACAACAGGGCAAGCGGAGTATTGTTTAGGAGAGAGGGGAAGCTTCGTAGTAACTAGCGCAGGGAGTGATGATGATATACAGGCCTCAGCTTCTGATTGGCACCAGTCAAGCTCGGGTGATTGGATCCAATAAACTATTTTTTGTATGTTTGCCGCACAGTAATAATACATCAAGTTGGGCAAGGCCAGTCCCCCCTCGGTTTTGTGCCTCTGCAGGAGCACCTTACAAATCCTAGGGTGCTTGTTACCCCATAAAAATGAGGAGATCGATTTATCAATTGATCTAAAAAAAAGATTTTGAAAGGAAGACTGGAATACTCTGAAAGATATATAAAAATCTGGGCAATACATTAATTTTTATACATGCTATTTTACCTGCTAGGGATAGGTTAAGAACACTCCACTTCTGGAGGTCACATTTAAGATTGTTAATCAGGGGAGTATAATTCTTGTCATAAAGACCAGAAAATGAACGGGTAATATTGATTCCCAAGTATTTGAAACCTGTTCTAGAGAGAGGAAAGGGCAAGTCCGTTTCTACAATTTGAAGGGCTAAGTCGTTGATCGGAAAACATTCACTTTTTAAAAAGTTTAATTTGTAGCCTGAAAAACTACCAAACTGGCACAATATGTTCACGATATTAGAAGCAGATATTACAGGGTCTGAAACGTAGAGCAGCAAGTCGTCTGCATATAAGGACACTCTATGTTCTATACGTTTTCTGTGGATTCCTTTAAAATGTTGTGAGGTTTTCAGCATGATAGAGAGTGGTTCGATGGCTAAAGCAAAAAGAAGTGGACTAAGAGGACAACCTTGCCTTGTACCCTTAGACAATGAAAAGGGCTTAGAACATAATTTATTGGTTATTACTGATGCTTTAGGAGATGCATATAACAGTCGAATCCATGATATAAGCTTGGGTCCCAGTCCAAATTTTTCCAATACTGCAAATAAGTAAGGCCAATCAACCCGGTCAAATGCTTTCTCTGCATCCAAGGAGACCACCACCTCTGGGGTCTCCAAGGATGGGGAGGAGTGGACAACACTTAGGAGCCTGCGTATATTGGAGAAAGAATGATGGCCCCTAATAAAACCCGTCTGATCTGATGAGATTATATCCATCATAACAGTGTCAAGCCTAGTAGCAAGAAGCTTGGCTAGTATCTTAACATCTCCATTCAAAAGTGATATAGGCCGATAAGAACCACAATCATTTGCATTCTTACCTGGTTTTAAGAGAAGTATAATATTAGCCTCTGTCAGAGTTTGTGGCATGGCCCCCCGGTCCAAAGAATGGTTAAACATTTCAAGTAAGAGAGGGGCTAATTTGGATGAAAATGTTTTGTAAAATTCGACTGGGTATCCGTCTGGTCCAGGGGCCTTGCCACTTTGCATTGCTGTAACTGAGCTGATAATTTTGTTAAGTGCAATGGGCCTATCCATATCTGTCCTCTTATCAGGGTTTATAGGGGGAATGTCTAAGTTATTTAAAAATTTAAACATATCCGAGTCATCCTCTGGGAATTCAGATTAGTACAGATTTGAATAAAATGTCTTAAAGGTGTTATTTATTTCAATGGGATCTACTGTTAACTCATGAAATGAATTCTGGATCTGTGGTATGAGTTGAGCTGCTGATCTGCATTTCAGCTGGTGGGCCAAGAGACGGCCTGCCTTTTCACCGTGTTTGCATATAAGACCTCGAGACCTAAGCAGGTATTGTTCAGTTTTCTGTGTTGATATTAAGTTATATTGCATTTGTAAGTCCAGTCTCTCTTTGTATAGTTCAGGGGATATGGAGTATCTGCGATTTAATTCATGTATTGAATCTATGAGTTGATCCTGCCTTAATTTCCTGGCTTTATTGCATGCTGCATTGTAGGATATTATTTCTCCTCTAATTACCACCTTAAGTGTCTCCCATAAGAGAGATGGCGATATTGAGTCTGACTTATTTGTCCGTAAAAAATTATCTATTGCAGTAGATATCACTTTGTGAAAGTCTCTATCTGCCAATAAGGTTGAGTCTAATCTCCAACCGTGGGGCATAGCTTGGTTAAGGGGAAAACTTAAATCCAGCAATACTGGTGAGTGGTCTGACTCCACAATGGCCAATTATTCAGTTTTCTTAACGAAGGGTAACAGGGATTTATCTATGAAGAAATAATCAATTCTTGAATAAGAGTGGTGTACATGTGAAAAATATGAAAATTCTTCATTGCGTGGAAGAAGAAAATGCCAGGGATCTATGCAGCCCGCCTCATACATAAATGTTGACAAAGCATCAGCCATTTTGGATGGAGACGCTGACTTGGAGCTAGACCGATCTAAGGTCGGGTCTATAAAACAATTCAAGTCACCACCAAGGATCAAACGATGGGAGTCCATATTAGGTAAAACAGAGATTAACTTAGTAATAAAACCGACATCGTCCCAGTTAGGGGCATATATACAAGCTAGTATAACTTGAGTATTAAAAAGGGAGCCAATCACTATGGTGAAACGGCCCTGTGGATCCAGTATGGACTCTTTGAGAGTAAATTGTACATTTTTGTGGATTAATATCGCTGTTCCTCTTGACTTTGTTTTGAACTGTGAATGGTAAAGCTGACCTACCCATGGTTTTTTAAGTTTCATATGATCTGCGGTTACCAAATGCATTTCTTGTAAGAATGCTATCTCCGTTCTTGATTTTAAGGTGGGCAAAAATTTTTGCTTGTTTCACTGGACCTCTCATGCCTTTTACGTTCCAACTGGTAAAGCGAACTGTAGAACCTCCCATTCTTGCTTTGCTATTTAATGATTCAGACATTGTTGTTCAGTTTGTGGCTGACCTGACCCAGTGACCTCATCTGAGAGCCTATCACATGAAGGCATGCTATTTTATCCATAAAATTAAATGCTGTAAAATAAAAATAATAAAAAAAACAAACATAAATGAAATATATAATCTGATATGGCAGTACTAAACCTAAAGCCCCCTAAAGCCCACCCTATCTGCGCAATTGCTTCCCCAACTGAAGCTAACTGCAATTCCTCATATAACTCACGGGTCTCCCGATAGACCATCCACTCTTTAACTATCTTGGGAAGGCTCCCAATCAACTTATATGCAGGAATTACACAATCAATCTATACATGAAACCAGATTAAGTTAGTTGTAGACAGATGAGTGGCACGTGCACGCAAAGATATTGTTCAGGACTGCATCATAACCATACAACATCATTTCCATCCTTGCAAGTAAGTTTTCTTCCAAAAAAAAAAAGTAAAACCTTGCAACGAAGTGCCCAATGACCCAGATTCAAGTGTACAAATAATGCCATTACCTCACCTAACACAATGCAACTAAACATATGATCTTTTAACCTGAATATTATTTCTGAGTGTCTGGTTTTAAAATAAGTAGAGATAAAATGAAATTAAGTACAGCGATAGTGATATAAACAGAATAATATACCATATAACCTCTCACATGGGTGTGTGGGCAAGCACAGATCATATATAAATAAACTATTTGCACACGGACTTTTAAAACAAAGCATTTATCTTACCCACTGTGTCCCAAGGGCGTAGAAAAACCATAACCAAAAACGGTCCATGTCGAAGGAAACAAAAAGAAACTTAAATGTTCATTTGTCCTTGTTTAAACTGAGCAGTCCATCCTTGAACTTGGAGTGCTCAACTGCCACAAAATAAACAGTAAGTCACCTTCATTATGGCAGCTTTGGCCGACGTTACTCCTCCAGTTTAAATTAACCTGCGGGCTTAAGTTTGCTTTGCAACACGGCGATCATAAAAAGCTTGGGCCTCCTCTGGGGACTCAAAGAGGAAGCTTTCTCCATCAAATATAACTCTGAGTCGGGCTGGGAAAAGCAGGCGGAACGACACTCCACTTTGGTAGAGAGCCCGTTTAACACTGTTGAAAGCCGACCTTTTTTTCGTGAGGGTGACGCTAAGGTCCAGGTATAATCTCAAAGTAGTTCCCTTGTACTTAACTTCGTGCTGCCTGGAACATCTCAAAGCAATGTCCTACCGATGAAAACACAAGATGAAGGGTCGTAGGGGTCGTCCTTCTGCAGGCTTTGGACCAGCTGCGCGATGTGTTCAGTCAAGTTCTGGGGCAGTCGGAAACACGCTTGGTCCCATAGCTTCTTTTAGCAGCTCCGAAATGAAGGTGGTCGGGTCATGGCTGTCTTCGCTTCCTTCAGGTATATTCAGGATGCGCAGACTGGATCTGCGAGACCTGTTTTCCAAGTTCTCACGACGATCCAGCAGGGTCGTGTTTTGAGCCTAAAGGGATTTGACGGTAGCTACTGCACAGTTCTAATGCAAGAATGTTTTGAAACATTCATCTGTTTATTTTGCATTTTGATTTGTGCATTTCAGATGGTAACTTAGTGAGATGACCGCATTTTACGCGGTTTTAAATGAGGAGAGACCGGATTTTGGCATTCTGCTGACAGACTGAGCCCAACTGTATCATACACTTCAGCTATTGTGTAAACGAGTTGTTTGACACGCCTCGGCTCTAATTTGAAACATTGGATTTGGACACATTTTTTTGGTCAGACCTGTGGGCATTTTATAAACCTTTGCAATTGTGGTATTTCAGTTTTATGCTTAATTTCATTAGCCACCTCAAGGTGGCAGGAAAGCACCTTTTATATTCTAGTTTTTACAGTCGTTAATGGAGGACATTTCCGGCGACTTGCAGGTCGATGCTACACTGTTTTCTGTGATAATTCAGTTTTTAGCTTACCGGCTGATAAGCTATTTTCGTGGTGTGGCATCCCTCGTCCGTCGGCTCTCGTCCGGAACATTTTGTATCTTTTTTGTTTTTTTGGCCTGATGAATTTTCGTGTGAATTTGCCATACCATAGACCATATCTCCAGATGTTTTTTTTTTCGGATTTTTATTTGAATCATTTTTGTCCATTTGATGGGCCCTTGAAATTTTGGCCCCAATATTAAAGAGAGGACTGAGAAAAAAAATTATTTCTCAAAAACTGTGGGATAATTTTTATTCTAAATCAGGGAATCAACTTTCCTTGGTACCGTCAATTTACAGTGCAAGCGCCATTTTGATTGAATCGACGGAAGTGGGTCTAGTGGGGGCACTGTACTTTAACATCCTATAGAGAATATGCAAGATGGCCTATGCAGGCCAAATGGCTGCAGATAGAAGGTGCATCTCAAAGCCTAGGCTGCAGCCTTCGAAGGATGCATTTTTAGGGGTTGTCACTAAATTCCATCTGCCAAACCGACACGACATCATTTCATCTCTGCTAAACAGCTTTGGTTTAAGCTAGTTGTCTGTGGTTTCCCTAATCCTAACCTTAGCTCTAACCCCTAACCGTAAACCTAGCCCCAAACCCTAACCCTAAATTTATGCTTATCTCAATGTTCGTATGGTGGACGGGAGTATATGACGACCCCTTAAAATGCAGACTTTGATGGATGCAGCCTAGGCTTTGAGATGCACCCAGAGAGTAAGTTTGTATAATCGACATTTAGGAAGTCATATTTATGACCTATATTTTGGCTGTGTTAAAGTTGACTTTAGATGACCTTGAAAGGTCAAACTTGAGGTCAAGCAAATTGTTAAAATTTTCAGTCTTCTAGCTTTGAAAATATTAAAGACTGGGAACATATTTGTCTTAAACACTTACAGGAAATCATATGTGTGCAGGACTAGGAAAAGGGGTCACTTGGGTCATTTTATGAAAATTGAGATTTTCCAACAAAATCAAAGAGTGATCCAAGTTTTTCATTAAATGAATGAATTATTTGATGTTATTTCATCTGTTCATAATTTTTCAGTTTCTTTGACATTTTAAATAAAGATTTACTCATTTATTACACAGCTTTTCGGTCATTAGACTAATTAAATAATATTTTTTACACTGTCCGTTGTGACCTCATGGGTTGTCCGTTATTACTTTTTGATGAGCGGAGAATAACGGACGTGCTGAAAATTTGTTTTTCACAGATTAATTTGTAATCGAATAATCTAGGGTATGGTACCCCACCTTCATCTTTGGCGCAGAATGGCTAGTTAAGGAGCTACAGTTTTCAAAAAGTAAGTCTGTTATTACACTGTTCTCCCCTACATTGTAGCATGACACCTTTCACCTCCAAGATAGTATATTCATCAGCATTCACATACTATAGCATTAGGCAATGACTTCCAACTTTTAAGAGTCTGTTGGAAAAGGTTTTTTTTTTTCAAACAAAAATATAAAGTATTCGATTTTAATTTTTTTTTTTTTTTCAAATTTTACCAATATATGCAACATCACTGTAAAAAATTCTGAACTGCTGGCTGGGTTGTTTTGACCCAGCCTCTGGTTCATTCATTTTCCCACTCATCCTGGAACTTTCTGAATGCTTTGCTTTCTGCCATTGGCACAAGTGGTCACTCCGTGGGCAGGATTTTGTGGTAACTTAAAACAAATAACGTAACTCAACCATGCTATATTTTCAATAAATTTTGGTAGTGGTGTGATCTTATGCTCATTTTACTCAAAAAAACACAGTTTGAGATCATGTGACGCTTTAAGGGTTTTTTTATTCTGTGACATTGATTAACTTGCAACCTACACTGGTTAAAGATCGCTTGCTATAAAAATCATTATTAAGTTAGCTAGTGGGATAGCTCAGGGCTGGCGATAAGCGGTATTGCATTGCAAGATGCGATCAGTTTTTTCGAAATGCGCCAATCTGCGACAGGCTTTTGAAATCGCCATCGCATATTTTGCGATACAGTCTTCGGATAATGTGAATAAAAGTTTTCGTCCAGTTTTGAACAAAAACAGCTCCTACAGTCTCTTAATATCGTCTTGATCGGCCTCCGCCACCGCACTATGGATAACCTAACGGCGCGAATCTGAAACCATGGTGGCGAGTGGAATGACCCCATTATTTTTCTATCTCTGTGCCAGTCCCGCCCAAAGAGCTAAAGAAAACACTAGAGTGGACAACATCATTGGCTTAACCAGCCGCAAAAGGTGAAACGTGTCTGCCATCTTGTGTAAGGAATCAGCGAGGGAATTGCGCAAACAAACGCTGTACGTGTGTATATGCAACTTGATAAAAAGAAATGAAAAACACTGACCTGGTGTCACACATCAGCCTACAAGCACAACCATTATTCAATAAACTTTTATTTTGTTTACAGGTGTTTGTTGTCAGGAAATTCTTAATAGTTAGTTAAAAATTAAAAAAAAAAAATTTAAATAAACTGTAAATATACATAAAAAAGTTGTATATTTATATATAAGGAATGCTGTTTTGAACACATGTACATTGGTATTTGTACCTTGAATTCCTGTAGTGCTCTTTATTCTAGATTATGACAATTTTATTTTAATAATTAAATGTTCATCTTGGTTCATATTAATTACCAGTATTAATTTCTTTCTCAGTAAAAATATTATGAATGATAAAAATCAGTCCTGAATGTTCACTCATTCACAGCTTGAGCCAGGTGAGTGGCTTAGGTAGAACTAACTAAAACTTACTAATTCCTATTCATTTACTGAGTTACCACATGTTAGCTGTTAGTGGGCCCCAGTTGGTAAGTCCAAGTAGTTTTAATACTGCAATGCTAACTCAACTGCCTTGGTCTGGCTATGTTGATTAGTGTTACTAAGTGTTCTGAGAGTTGAAAATAAAAAGTTAAAATGCACATACAGACATTTTTGTTAAGTTTTATTTTTGCTACACAGTTCTGAAAAATGCTGCAAACGTGTAGAGACTGTGTAGCGGTTTTGCTATGCAGTTATTTTTGCTTAATATCAGCCCTGTAGCTATATAGTTAGAAAGGTAACAAGATAGACTTACATACCTTTCTATTAGCTGACAACACTACACAGTCATTTATATCAGTGACGTTAGTTAGCTGAAGAGAAATTGTAATACCTGGCATAAGTTATGTCCTTGTGATGATTGTTAACGTTGTAGCCAGTTAGCGGGCAGGGCAGCCAGGGTTTCTCTGCTGATGGTAGCTAACGTTAACGTTACATTGGTGGACTCCTCGCTGTGTGGGCCTAACGTTTGCTTGCTGCTCCCGGCTTGCTTTCAGTTGTGCATATTGGCTGGGTGACGTATAGCCGATTCCGTAGACATAAACAACCTGATGGGACAATAGGCTCAAAATTCAAAATTCATTCAGAAACTCATTGTCTGCATGGTTATATTATTGAAGAGACCTTGGATGAAGATGGGTAACAGTTACCATAAATCAGGCAACGGTTTAACAGTAAAGCATAGTTGAAGATGGAGTATTGTGAAATTAACGTATGTAACGTCAGGCCCGTGCTAGAACTGGAAATTGGGGGGGCACAGACACATCCCTTTATGACAAGAATTAGTCCTGGCAAGTTCTCAATCAATTTACTTTACTGACGCGGTTTCCAATTATCGTAATTGGCAACTGAAGACACGGTTTCTCTCCATATGCGATCTAACAGCGATGAAATCATGGGCTAAATTCAGTGCAGAAAAATAATTTACTTATTAATAGGCCAATGCTTTGCGTTGACTGAACTGGTCCGCATTCCAATGAAATGTCGCCTTTCACTCTCGGTATTGCGTGCGTTGAAAAAAAATAAAAGTGGCACTCGGCAGTTAAATAGGCTATAAAAAGCACGTGGCTCAAGCTATTTGCGCCGGAATGCAATTTTGAATAACATTGATTTAAATACAGTAAATACGCGTCCAGATGAATGGTTGTTATCTTACCGAATCGGGGAGAACAAGCAGCACCTGTTAAGTGTGGAGAGATTTCGGAAATCATGAATATGACTGAGAACAGGTCAGGACTAATAATTGTTTTAAATGGATGTTTTGTGCACCCCAATTATCAGTTCTGGTTCTGCCACTGTACTGAATTTAGCCCATGATTTCATCGCTGTTAGATCGCATATGGAGAGAAACTGTGTCTTCAGTTGCCAATTACAATAATTGGAAAACGCGTCAATAAAGGAAATTGATTGAGAACTTGCCAGGACTAATTCTTGTCATAAAGGGACGTGTCTGTGCCCCCCCCCCCCAATTCCCAGTTCTAGCGACGGGCCTGTTGTGACTGCTTGTAATTGACCAATACAAACCATGATCTGAAAAAAAAAAAATATTTTATTAATTTCAGTTTGGTTGAAGGCACTTTATGTTAATAAATACCCTCATTTTTCTGTCCACGTTTGTATATATCTGCATCAAGATAAATTTAATCTCTCGAGTGAAAGGAGCATGGTCATCCAAATATGATCATGAACTGACAGCCAGCTCAGTAACCAACACCACCACAGGTTATTTTATTTAATTTATTGTCAGACTTGGAAAATTAATGCACATTTTTTAGGTGTGCAAGGATATGATGTAGGTAACGTGGATGGACAAAATGCAGCAAACTTCAAAATACCATAATAACACAAAACTGGAATGTTTACTCAACCATGTCGAGACTAGAACAACTTAACAAGACTATCAATTACCATTCTATCACCCAGTGACAAATTCTGACACAATACATGAATAATTCAATGTGTGTAACGTGGATAGAAAACGAGCTCAAATTTGGTGAACAGACACACTTACAAGTCATTGGGCATATGCCATCCTTCAACATCTCATATTTCCAGTATTTCTGGGACCTTTTAGTTCTGCACAGCAAAAAAAATCTTGCAGTTTTTAAGCAACATCATTTGAAACACAGACACAAGATTTTTACGAGCAAGGCAAAGACAAACAACAAGGAACAAACCAGCTTATGCTTCTAAGACCCATTTCATTCTTTGCTCGACTCTCACATAATGAATTATTGAGTTCATGCAGTACATTAACCATTGGCAGAATTCTGCAACATATGAAATGGGTCTTGAGAGTTCTGTATCAATTCCTCATTCTGTCACGCCCAAAGATGTTAAAGAGGATGCCAGGGCAAGGAGTGGAGAAGAGGACCCAGTCGCAGGGACGTAGAGTTTACTAAATAATGAGTGCAGGGATAACTAAACAAATACAAACTGCAGGAGAACATAAAGGGGAGTGCTCCAAACACAAAGGGGGAAACCAGACGAAGGCTACCTGCCCAAATGGAGAAAAACTAAGCCATAAATACTTATGGTAATGTACAGTAATTAACTGAATGGAAACAGGTGGGCATAATCAAGATGGAGGGGAACAGATAACTGGATAATTGGAGCAAGGCAGGTAGCCAGAGGGGAGGGGCATTACAGTTATTCCCAATGAAAGTGTAGTCACTTGTAGGGTACACTTCTGACTACATTTCCATACTATCCAAAATGAGATTTTATGTTAGGAATTGAAGAACATTAGCTGTCAGAAATCTGCGATGTCCCATTGAGACATCCCAAATTTGGAGGGACAGAAACAGTGGCGGAGCCAAAACTGGGAATTAGGGGGGCACAGACACGTCCCTTTATGACAATAATTAGTCCTGGCTAGTTCTTAAAGGGGCAATAAGCGGAAATGCATAATTTCTAGATTGAAGGAATTAAAAAATCGCAATGTGAAGAACGAGAGGTGTATTTTTATCTGGAGTATAGCAGGACGTCACACACCCGCTCCCTGTGTTGATCTCCAGCCCCTTGTTTACAAAGCCGGTCTGGCTGCGCGTTCATGTACGTTCATGTGAATCGCCGCCTCCTCCCTCCTCTTGGAGCCCTTGGCCCTCCCTCCCTATAAAACGCTACAGCCAGTGAGCAGTGGCAGCGGTGGCAGTGTGCATTTTTTTTAAAGCGAAATGGCAGAGAGCGGAACGAAACGTTCACCTGAAGACGAGCAGGATCCAAAATTACTTCTGAAGAAACAACGGTCGTTGGCGAAGAAGTTGTCGGATAAAGAAAGGGACGGAACCCGGATTAATATTGGCCTTGCATTTCCAAGGTGGAGAGCACTGCGAGAGCTAAAGGGGCTACAATTTGACTCATAGCTAGCTCTTCTTCTCCTGGACAGGTAAGTAACAACATAAAGTCAAATGTCTGCTTGGGCGCCCCGGTGGCTCATCGGTCTAAGCGCGCGTACCATAAAGGCTGTGTCCTTCCCGCAGTGACCTGGGTTCGATTTCGGCTCGGGTCATTTGCTGCATGTCTTCCCCCATTCTTCTCCCCAACCTTCCTGTCTCTCTACTCTTTATAACTGTCAAATAAAGGAAAAATTCCCAAAAAAATAATCTTTAAAAAAAAAAAAAAAAAAGTCTGCTTTAATTAGTGTTACAGTAACGTTAGGCACATGTCGCTATGTCGATTCAGTTAAATTTAATGTTACAATCGTAGCATGGGTTAATGTCCGGAGCTTGAGTTGTTAGCGGCTCGGTCCCAGCAATGAGTCAGGTGTTACGGTTGCGTGTAGGTACTGTGTAATAACGCCGCGAAAACTTAAACTGGCCCGTCATTCTGGCGAACAGTCTTACTAAACTCGTTAATCGTCTGATTGCTAATCAGGCAAAGGGGTGGATTCTGCCTCACCAAACAAAACCTCCGACCGCATGTCACTGCTGCTAACACCATTCGGCGAACAGACACGTTTGATGCCAATGGTGACACACTAAATTATTGGCATAATGATTAATTTACGGACAAAACAGCATAGAAAACTTGCCAAAAGGAAGTTCACTTTCTTGCGGCATTGTAAAGTTATAAGTTAGTTACTTCGTTACTCGACATGTTCCACAAAATGGTGATGTTGTTTTGCTCGGTGTGTTTGCACTTTGCAGATAGTCGTTCGCAGACGAGGCGAGTGGCGAGTTGGAGAACAGAGGTAGAGGGAGGTGTGGCTCATGACACACTTTGTTTTTGTCTACAGGCAGTGCACAACAGCAAACCTAGCGGGAAAACGATTTCGGTTTTTGCCCCTTTAATCATTTTTTCCATTATTGAGGCGTTTTCTAATTATAGAAAAAAATCCATTGGCAATTCAAGACACGGTTCTCTCCATATGCGATCTAACAGCAATGAAATAAAGAGTTAAATTCAGAGCAGAAAAGTAATTTACTTATTCGTAGGCCTATGCTTTACGAAAGACAAACTGCTCTGAAACTTCCGCGCTACCTTTTCCGCACATTAGGTGATTTAACTAGAGCATCATGATCCTTTAAATTCATCATTAAAAAACTGAAGAAGTGCCATGCATAGAGACTTCAATTCCACGTGAGAATCTCTTAAATACGCTTTGATTGAATAATGACTGATCCACATTCCAATGAAATATTGCCTTGTACTCTCGGTACAGCTTAGGTTGATAAAAAAAGTGGTACTTGGCAATTAAATATAAAAAGCGTGTGACTCAAGCCATGCGCAAGTATGGAAGCCCATAGTGGACAATATTCAAATGAAAATGTAATCCCACTATTGCATTATAATTTTCCACTTAAGAATGAGTTATTTGAGACAATATTAAATTGAAAATGCATTAATCCAATTATCACTTTCATTTTCACATACACATATAGGAAATCTATGATTATATTCAAATGATAAAAAAAGCTGTTCAACATTTCATTTTCAAAGTCATGCTCCGAAATACAGTGGACAATATTCAAATGCAATAAGCAAAACAGCACCCCCAGCCTATTGCATTTACATTTACATGTCATCACGCTCTTTTAGGGTCAACATGATAATGAAAATGCTGTTTTCTAATCACTTGGAAATAATAATGATATAATAATGATGACTACATTTGACATTTTATTTTCAAAGACTTATCCTGCAATACATGGAACAATATTCAAACGCAGTAAGGGAAACAGCGCCTCCCAGTCCATTGCATTTTCAAATACATGTCACCACGCTCTTTTTGGGACACAATGAAAATTAAAATGCAGTCTGTTAGCATCTCATCAAGGCGGGTCTTCCGCTAGGACGTCACTCATTAGGGGCGTGACCGGAAACCATGTTCCTCATTTGCATACCAACCAATCAGCTTCTGGGTAGCGCTAGTACGCACGGAGGCTTACTGATAGTGTAATGATGGCTAGGCTGCTATGTATTGTGTGCCATCGCGCATTAGGCTACGTTGCGCTTTGGATGTAGCCATCTCGGCAGCTAGTATGCTAGCTAACGTGAACTAAGGAAAATATTTGTAAATGATCATCACATTAAAGCGATATGATTTGATTTTTGCCCCAACTATTAACTGAGCTAGCTGTAATATGCATGAACTTATCCGAGGCTTCGCGGCAGTGCTGTGCAACTGCAACCCAAGTATGCTTGCAGATTTCAGAGACGTTAGCTAGCTTGCTAGTGAGTCTAAAAACAATCGCTTAGGTACAGCTAGCTAGCTAGCTATGATGCCTACTGGAGAAGCTCTTACTGCCCTGATTTGTCGCTTTCAACGCCATCTCGCGCACACGACCTCTTTCACCATTGATCAGCAGCGTCTTTTCCCTAAAGAACAAACTGGCAGTTCAGCCTGAGACATGTTATTTCATAGCTAGTTAAAGCAGCATTATCCTTCCATGCGTGCTATAGCGTATTACATTACTCCAGATAAAACGCTATCCATCTTCCCATCCTGCTGACGCTAGTTAGGGGAAATGTTTGTCATCATTTTTATACTTAATCGCTGTAAATCGGTTTTTGCCCTAGCTTCACCAGCTAGCTAGCTGACAGCGATTTGTTAATCAATAGATCCTAGGTGGCCACTAGTAAACCAATCTGCTCAGTATGTGTTTTCCAAGGCAAGTCCTTGCCTGATGGTGAGTGGTAGTGTCAGTATTGTGACAGCCCCTTGAGCTGTCTTTTCTCACTTTATGGTTGGGCCTTCTTTACCTCACTTCTTGGGTGGGTTGTTTTTCCCAGGAAATGCATCATTGATTGCTCACCTGTGCTGCTGCTCGTCAGCTATAATGGGACCGCTTTGTCTCTCTCACCCTAGGAATATGGTTTGTGGTTTTTGTTGGGTTTTCCCTTGTGTTTAGTACTTTTTGTTCACTATACCTCACAGTACACTCACTCATACATGCATTACATCACTGATGTTACAGATTTACCAACTTTAATTGCCTTGGTTGATTTATATTTTGATTAAATAAATATTTTTGCTTTAACTCATGTCTTGTCCTCTCCACTTTGTCCCTTCCTTGAGCCGGGTTGTGACAGTACATATCCCCCCATTTGTTTAGTTTATTATTCACCATGCGTTTTGGAATAGTTACCACAATCCTTTACTTTCTTTTTGTATACTTCACTTAGAGCGGTCAATTCACCTCCTGCCTTAGGTTGTCCCCTTTGGAGATCTCACCCGTCTTTGGAGTGAATCACAACTCACCCTTGGTGCAGTCGATTCACTCCTGCCTTAGGTTGTCCCCCTTCTGAGATCTTGCCCGTCTCTGGAGTGAATCACAACTTACTCCTGGTGCTGACTATTGACCATTTGTTTGTGTGAGGGATTGAAAATTCCTTACCACTCTGGAACATAGAATAGGTGGACGTGCTAGCCTGTCACAACTTGAACCTGCAACTAAGCAGATTGTGGCTGTAATAGTTCACAACAACATTCAGTGTGATCTGATTTTCTTGTAATACAACTTAAATCAGCAATGGAGATTACTTCGGCAAATACATGAATATACTAAGACCAGCCCGGGGTATATCAAGTGAATATTAAACTTATAGCACGCATTTACGTAGTTCATGATTATACATTATATATTTTAAACAGAATCATGAGGTTATGTACTTCATGATTATACACTATATATTTTACGCAAGATAATGTCCTCTCTTGTCCTAAGCCTGACCTCCGGAGCAGTGGCGTAACTACCGTATATGTAAGTAATGCCGCTGCATTGAGGCCCGCGGCTAATTGGGGCCCGGGCGGACAAGCCCTGCTCAGCAAAACTTCCAACAAACTCAATAGTGGAACAATATTTTCTCCCGTATCAATGTCTCTCGCTACTTTGCAATAATATTAGACTGCCGATATGACCTTAGTGTGGTGAACTCATATACATTTATAGTGCTCAAAAAAACAAAAGTGTCAGCATCATGGTGTCATTTTGGAACTTGATGTCATTCGCTAATTAGATGACAATGCTACTACATAACAGTTTTATGTCAACCGCCATATATTTTATTAACTCGTACTGTAATGGCGGTGGAAGTGAGGAGATCAAACGCAGCGACTTTCCAGAGTACAAGGCTGGCAAAATACAAAAACTCAGCCACTTGGATATAAAGACGGGGACCCAGAAAATAAAACTCTCGCAGCCCAGTAATCCAACTCAGCCACCAAGAGGCAGGACTGAGCGAGGAGAGAGTCTGCAGAATGAAAGAAAGAGAACTAGTACTGCACGAAGCAAATAAGCTTCACAAATATAACCGTCCAACCAGACAAGAAACCTCCTAAGACACCAAGTACCGGTGCAATAAAAGGAGAGGAACAAGAAAGAAACTTAAGAAAGAACTTTCTAAGAATACTCTAATAATATACGTGAAATTGTTCGCTAATTCCCTAGAGTAAATCTTTCCTGGCTTTTGTGACTCAAAAGATCAGACACTCAAGCAAAGAGGTGTGGTGAACCTCCAGCTTAGTCACAGACAGGTGCCGCCCATAGCCAATCAACCAGCTGGTGAAAAGAATTCGATGTCGTCCCCGACAAAAGACCCAGAGAAAGAACTACACAAAACACAGAGTATCCAAAAACCATGACAGTACCCCCTTCCTAAGGAATGGTCCCAGACGTTCCCCTAGAACCCCGTGAGCGAAAATCGGAAATCAAAGTGGCATCCAGAATCTCCCGGGAAGGGACCCAGCACCGCTCCTCTGGCCTGTGCCCCTCCCAGTCAACCAAAAATTGAACCTGTGACCGACACACCTCTCAGCTAAGATGCGACGCCCAGTGTAAACCAGCCCCCCCCTCAACCATGCGCAGCGGTGGCGGTGGTTTGTCTGTCGGCGCCAGGACAAACGTGCTAACAGGTTTAAGTCTGGACACATGAAAGGCAGGGTGAATTGCAAAGATCTAGGGAGCTGCAGCCGGACAGTAACGGGGTTGATCTTCTGAATAATCTTGAAAGGGCCAATAAAGCGGGTGACCAACTTCCGTGACTCCACCCTCAAAGGGTGATCCCGAGTCGAAAGCCAAACCCTTTGGCCAACCCTATATGATGGCGCTGGACGGCGCCTCATATCGGCGGTAGCCTTCTGTCTCTGCACAGAGCGTAAAAGAGAAGACCGGACCCTATTCCACACTGACCGGCACCGACGAAGGAAAAGATTTACGGAGGGAACCTCCGAATCCTTCTCCACATCCGGGAAAAGCGGCAGCTGATAGCCCAGCTGGGCCTCAAATGGTGAAAGGCCCGTGGAAGAGTTACATAGGGAATTGTGGGAGTACTCAGCCCAAGCCAGAAAAACGACTCCACGACGTAGGGTTATCGGTAGCCAAGCACCGAAGTGTATTCCCCAAAGACTGATTGGTTCTTTCAGTCTGCCCATTAGTCTCAGGGTGAAACCCAGACGAAAGACTGACAGACGCCTCTAACTGGTTGCAGAAAGCACGCCAAAACCTCGCTGTAAACTGCGGGCCCTGGTCAGAGACCACATCTTGAGGTAACCCATGCAGCCGGAACACGTGGTCAACAAGGAGAAGGGCAGTCTCCCATTCCGAAGGCAGTTTAGGGAGGGCGATAAAATGGGCGGCCTTGGAGAATTGATCGACCACAACCAAAATAACAGTGTTGCTGTCAGAAGCCGGCAGACCCGAGATGAAGTCCAACGCAATATGGCTCCAAGGGCGCAGCAGACCAGAGGGAGGTAGATGAGAACCCTTGTCCCGAGCACAAACACAACATGCCGCTACAAACTCTCGGATGTCTCTATCCATACAGGGCCACCAAAAGTGCCGGGCCAGAAACTGCTTCATCCGGTGAACCCCAGGATGACCCGCCAAACGAGAGGAATGACCTCACTGGAGAACCTGAGATCGCGCTACCAAGGGGACGAACAAACAGCCACAAGGTTCTTCACCCGGACCAGGGTCGGACTGCAAGGCTTCCCGTACCGCGGACTCAACATCCCACAGAATGGTAGCCACAATCTGAGCAGGCAGAATCATGGACTCAGGAACAGGGTCACAGCCAGAGTGATCGTAAACACGCGACAACGTGTCCAGCTTAGTATTCTTAAAGCCAGAGCGGTAGGTCGACGTAAAGTTGAAACAGTCAAAATATAGCGCCTAATGCACCTGCCGCAAATTACGCCGTTTGGCCTGCTGGACGCACTGGAGATTTTTGTGGTCCGTACAAACCACAAAAGGGTGTTCAGCTCCCTCTAACCAGTGGCGCCACTCTTCCAACGCCAACTTGACTGCCAACAACTCCCGGTCACCAATACTGTAATTCCGCTCAGCCGCAGACAATGACCGAGAGAAGTAGGCGCAGGGGTGTAATTTATTGTCCAGAGAAGAGCATTGGGACAGAATGACCCTCACACCAACCTCCGAAGCATCAACCTCTACCACAAATGGGACGGAAGGATCAAGCACAACGAGAATAGGCTGTGAGCTAAACCGTTTTTTCAACTCCCGAAAGGCAGAATCAGCTGCCGGAGTCCATGAAAAATGGGAGGCAACAATCTTTTTTGTCAGCACAATAATCGGGGCAGCAAAGGCGCTAAAATTGTGAATGAACTTCCTGTAGAAATTAGCAAAGCCCAAAAACCATTGCACTTCCTTAACCGACTGTGGAATCGGCCAATTCATAACCGCTGCCACCTTGTCCGGGTCCATGCGGACAGACCCTGCCGAAACAATGAACCCAAGGAATGACACGGTCTGGGTGTGAAAAAGAGATTTCTCAGCCTTAACAAAGAGCTTGGCTTCAAGAAGGGCTTCAAGCACTTGTCGGACATGCTGCTGATGCTCTGAGGGAGTTGAAGAAAAAATCAGAATAACGTCGAGATAGACGAAGACAAATTTCTCCAACATCTCTCGCAGCATATCGTTGACAAGTGCCTGGAACACCGAGGGGGCGTTGGCCAACCCGAACAGCATCATTAAATATTCGTAGTAGCCGTCATGGGTATTAAACGCCATTTTCCACTCATCCCCCTCCCTAATCCGAACCAGATTGTAAGCATTGCGGTGGTCTAATTTAGTGAAAAACAACGCCTCCTGGAGTCGTTCAAACATGGAATTCATCAGAGGAAGCGGATAACGATTCTTAATCGTAATGTTGTTTAAGCTTTTGTAATCAATGCAGGATCTCAGCCCTCCATCCTTCTTCCCCAAAAAGAAAAATCCTGCCCCAGCAGGAGACATAGAGGGCCGGATGAAACCGCTTGCCAGTGCCTCTTGAATATATTCCCGCATGGCCTTGCGCTCAGGACCTGATAGCGAGTATAACGAACCCCTAGGCAGGATGGTAGCGGGATAAAGATCTATAGCACAGTCCTACACGTGATACGGAGGCAAGGAAGAGGCCCGTTGCTTGCTAAAAACCTCGGCAAGGTCGGTGTGCTCAGCGGGGACATTAGGGGCCAAATTAAAATTCAGAGTAGCCCCCAAACTCCAACCCTCTTCAGGATCCAGAGCCTCAACCACTGACTCGGAGTCGGAAATATCCTCCGAAAATAACTCGTCCTCCGGCTGCCGCCAGTCAATTTTGGGATCCCACTCCAAATTATCCTCCCCCCTATCATTGCGATACATTTTGTCAAATGAGACGCCCTCCTCGTTGTCACTCCAGGCATCCATCTCCCCCAGAGGTCGGCATTTGGGGCGACATGCGATAGTAGGACTACAGTGAGCCTTGCAATTAGAAACCCATTGAATAATAAGGCTATTGTGGCTGCCCAAAAATGTGTGGCCTATGCTTGACTAACCAGGCATGTCCTAAAACAATGGGATTAACTGGAGAATTAATAAGAAAAAACTGAACCCTCTTGGAGTGACCACCAAACTGGATGAGCATAATCATAAAATCTGTGACTTCCGTAATAAGACCAGTTCCCAACGGACAACCATCCAAAGCCTTAATAGCGCGAGAGTGCAAGAGGGAACGGATAGGTAAGCAATGTTTCCTAGCCCACCCAGCATCCACTTAACAATCCACGGCCCCCGAGTTCAAAAAAGGTTCTACAGATATTTTCTGCCCCGTAACCATCAACTCCACAGAAATAAAAGTGCAAAAGGGAGATAGTCTGTCCCTCTAGCGCCCCCCATTCAGCTAGAGAGACATCCCGTTTCCCTTATCTCAGGGCAGTGTGGTCGGGTATGTCCCGGATTTTTGCACCTATAAAAGATTATATGCCTTCGCTCAGGATCACGAGTCTGGCAGACAAATGATCCATCCACCTGCATAGGCTCACTCAGATTGGGCAATTCTATGGGCAGAGCTGGGGCTACTTGCGGATCTGCGGTAGAGCCAAAACATTTGCCCAATGGAGCCTGCATTACTCGTTGCTCTCCGTTACGCTTACGGATGCGGTTGTCAGTTCTAACCGCTGTACAAACCAGAGAATCTAAAGAAACAGAAGGCTCTAAGGTTGCCAGAGCATCTTTGACAGGTTCAGATAATGCATGGATGAATAATGTCATAAGCGGGGCTTCCGACCACCCTGTCTCTGTGGCCAGAGAACGAAATAAAATAGAAAATTCGGCCACACTCTCACTCTCCTGGCGTACAAGCATTAAACGAGAAGCGATGTCCTGCCTAGACACGTAATGATCAAAAACCGAAATCATTTCTTTCATCAGGCTATCTGCTGAACTAACAACAGGCGACCTGGACTGAATTAGAGGCCCCGCCCAAGAGAGAGCAGTGCCTGCTAGTATAGACAGGATGAATGAAACTTGCGATTCTTCATTGGAGAATCGCGAAGGTTGTGATCTAAAAAATATCTGGCACTGAGCAAGGAAATCCTCACATTTTCCGGGTTCCCCTTCATAACGGGGTGGTAATTGTCACTTGGGCTCATGGGGATTTGAATGGATTGTGCTTGTGGTACATTTTGTGTGATTTGAACCGTTAAAGCACTGATACTTTCCGTAAGGTTTAACAGAATATTCTCCTGCCTTTGCAACGCCCTTTCCTGAACACGCATACGGTCGGCCAACACAGCTTACTGTTTATTTAAACTAACAAGCCCTTTGCCGTGACCAGCAAGAATAGTTTGTTGATTAGCAACCACATGGTCGAGCGGCGTAGTTGCTGGAATCGCCATGATTGGCTTGAGTTTGCTGTAATGGCGGTGGAAGTTAGGAGACCAAACGCAGCGACTTTCCAGAGTACATGGCTGGCGAAAGACAAAAACCCAGCCACTTAGATATAAAGAAGGGGACCCGGAAAATAAAACTCTCGCAGCCCAGTAATCCAACTCAGCCGCCAAGAGGCGGGACTGAGCGAGGCGAGAGTCTGCAGAACGAGAGAAAGAGAACTAGTACTGCACAAAGCAAATAAGCTTCACAAATATAACCTTTCAACCGGAAGAGAAACCTCCTAAGACACCAGGTGCCGGTGTAATAAAAGGAACTAGAAAGAAACTTAAGAAAGAACTTTCTAAGAATACTCTAATAATATATGCAAAATAGTTTGCTAATTCCCTATCTGTCTTGCAAAAAAATTAGTTTTAGCGTCCAGTGTGCAAGTGGCTTGAGTCGGACGGCTCAAACATATAGAGCTGGACTGACCCTTGCGCCATTGCTGTGACTAATGCTCACGGAGCCAGTGAGATGTCACTCAAATCGAGGGAGTGGCCAGTCACACCGCGATGCGCCACGCCCACACTGTCTTGAGAAATGGACTGAATAGCAAAATGAGCCGTTTTTGAACTAGGTTTTCTAATCGTTATGAATGTTAATTTTCACTCAGTTTTTTGTAGATGCTTTATGAGACACCCAACATTGATATTATACGTGAATTCTCACTATGTCAAGACAAGTTTCCAGAGGCTTTAAAGCTGCATTCTGTCACTTCTTCCGTTCGTTGCCGATGTTATGTTATGTAACATCTGATTGTGCTATTGTGAGATAGAGCAATATGCTGGCAAGGAGCACACAGGGCCACCGATAGTTAATATATGGATTAATCATGCTTTATTCACTTGTCGTGAAAAAAAAACTTGAGAACAGCCCCGCCCGAGCTTTCAGGCATTGTCTATGATGCCGAAGTCGTAAATACGCAGAAATACGTATCTGAGACAGTCACCAACGTTCATGATGTATGTTTTTGTCATTAAAACATTAAAATTCACTCTAATTAAATTGTTTGAGAACGAGGCTGTTATTATCACAGATTTTTCTGTACTTAAAGGAGTGAGAGAGGTACAAGGGAGGCAGGGTGCAAACTTATGGAAGCATATCGCTAACATTATTAAAATGAATATGCACTTGCTTACAGAACATTATGATGCCTCGTGACTGACAGGGCCCGCCTTGGCCATTTTGCATTGGGGCCCGGAGCTGACTCATTACGCTACTGGTCCGAAGCCTCGAATCAACTGGCAGAAGAGAGGTTGTTGGTCTTTTCCGTAGATTATATAAAAAAGATGGACGCAGCACCCTGGTCTGAAAAATGAAGCCCATGCGGAAGTACCGTAAAATGGCATTCTATTTAATGGCCAGCAGATGGCGACGTTGGTGGTTGCAGAAAGAAGTTCAATGCTATAGAAGTCTATGAGAAAATGACCCAACTTTCCCACCAGATTTTTAATTTAAATAATGATTTTTTAATATTATTTTATGGTAGCTATAGCAAGTTTCAAGTCTCCTTTGATATATAATGATGTTCATTTTTGTAAATTATGGTCCCAAGTAGACTAGAATAAAGGATAAAGCCAGAAAATGCTTTAGGGGCGTGGCTATCCTCTGGTCCTCGTCCGATACGGTCAGATCCACCCCTCTCATCCCTCCCGGATCTTGATTCTCGCTCTCGTCCAATAGAAATCACATCCGGTTTCAAAATGACAACATGGCGCAATTCAAATTGCCAAAATCGAGTCTTCCTTTATGGTATGCTGAAACCAATGGGTGACGTCACGGTAGCTTCATCCATCTTTTTATACAGTCTATGGCCTTTTCCCTTAGCAGCAGCTAGTCATGATGTCATTTAGCTAAAAGATGTATGTGTGAGTTAGTTTTATAGTGTATATCTTCGACCCAGGTGCATTGCGCACCGTAGAGGGCCGTCACGGTGGATAGGCTACGAGTGCATACGATGCACAGTGACATGGATCATCTTTCCAGCACTTCCGACTGGCCCCAGCTTTCATTCCCATTCGCAGAGAAGATTTCCAGAATGGACAGTCAATTTGGCCACTTTTAGGATTCACCATGTCTCCATACTGATTCAAGTACTCATTGGGTCCTTTTGGAACAACAGTCACAACAAAACATCCCCCTTTTTTGTCACGATTGACATGGCACACAGCTGATCTCTTATTCCATGTATTGCTGTTACAGTATGATTAATAAACCTCTGTTGATCACAGCAGGTTTTGCCATCCTGCATTCCCTTTGGTTTGAACCAAGGGGGAAAATATCAACCCAGCAGTTGAAGCTGCCGTACTTGTTGCTTTGTGCTCTCAAGGAATTTTAATAGGATGTCCTGTATAATTCAGTGCCACCTGCTCAGGGGTCCATGACCATAGACTTTTGCATTTCTCCTTCACATCTTTACGATGTCTCACCCCCTGCTCTGCCTTCAGTCTCATGACTGATACTCGTCCAGTCAAAACAATCGGTGAACATATATCAGCTCAGTTTACCTTAGATCCTTGATTCCGGAGTTTTTTCCACAGTACCAGTGCACATCTGTTAACGGGCGAGTTCCTTGAGTAAAGTCTGGTATAGCAAAAGTGGCTAGCAGTACAGTCCCATTAATTGTCTTTCGAGTGCCAGTGAATCCAAAATTTCCAACTATCTCTTGGCACTTAAGTGGTGCAATATTTGTGGTAGAGCACACTGTTGCTTGCATTCTCCCATTGTTGACAACTGATTTGTGGACTCGAAACTACTATATTTTTACTCAACTGCTTCTCCATCATTTTGTCTTGTGCCACACGAAATTGAAGGACAATATTGTCAGGTATCACTGCTGTTGGAACCTCAATAGTCTCTTCATATGCTTGAGTGTGTTTTGGCGCCTACTTATTATTATCCCCCCGGCACAAAATGCGGGGGGATATAGGCATCGCCTTGTCCGTCTGTCTGTCCGTCTGTCCGTCCGTCCGTCCGTCCGTAATCATTTTGTTTCCGGAGCAGAACTCGGAAACTATGCCAGATATCAGCACCAAACTTGGTACTTGTATTCGAAGTATAGTATAGATGTGCCTTTTGCTTCTTTGGAAAAGTTCAGGATTACTATTTTTGCCATTTCCATGGAAACGAATCTGGACTTAGTGTACATCAGGCCTAGTTCGTTTCCGGAGCAGAACTCAAAAACCGTTCAATATATCTTACTGAAACTTTGCATTTGTATTACCCACATACTGAAGTGGTGCCTTTTGATATTTTCAGGTTTCTGAAAATCTATTTTTTTCGTTTCCATGGAAACCAGTTGCATTTGGACTCTGTACAGAGATAGGTTCGTTTCCGGAGCACAACTCAAAAAACGTTCAATATATCTTACTGAAACTTTGCATGTGTATTACCCACATACTGAAGTGGTGCCTTTTGATATTTTCAGATTTCTGAAAATCTTTTTTTCATTTCCGTGGAAACCAGTTGCATTTGGACTCTGTACAGAGATAGGTTCGTCACCAGAGCAGAACTCAAAAACTGTTCGTTATATCTTTTTGAAATTTTGCATGTGTATTACCCACATACTGAAGTGGGGCCTTTTGATATTTTCAGATTTCTGAAAAAAAATATTTTTTTTGTTACCATGGAAACGAGTTGGATTTGGACTCTGTACAGAGATGGGTTCGTTTCCGGAGCAGAACTCAAAAACCGTTCAATATATCTTGCTGAAATTTTGCATGTGTATTACCCACATACTGAAGTGGTGCCTTTTGATATTTTCAGATTTCTGAAAATCGTCTTTTTTTCGTTTCCATGGAAACCAGTTGCATTTGGACTCTGTACAGAGATAGGTTCGTGTCCGGAGCACAGTTAAAAAACCGTTCAATATATCTTACTGAAATTTTGCATGTGTATTACTCACATACTGAAATGGTGCCTTTTGATATTTTCAGATTTCTGAAAATCTTATTTTTTTCATTTCCATGGAAACCAGTTGCATTTGGACTCTGTACAGAGATAGGTTCGTTTCCGGAGCAGAACTCAAAAACCGTTCATTATATCTTTCTGAAACTTCGCATGTGTATTACCCACATACTGAAGTGGTGCCTTTTGATATTTTCAGATTTCTGAAAAATTTTTTTTTTTGTTTCAATGGAAACAAGTTGGATTTGGACTCTGTACAGAGATGGGTTCTTTTCCGGAGCAGAACTCAAAAACCGTTCATTATATCTTTCTGAAACTTTGTATGTGCATTACCCAAGTACTGAAGTGGAGCCTTTTCATATTTTCAAATTTCTGAAATTATTTTTTTTTCCTTTCCATGGAAGCAACATGGATTTGGACTCAGTCGCAGGGCTGGGTTTGTTTCTGGAGCAGAACTAAAACACTGTTCATTAATGACTCTTGTTTTATTATTGCCTTTGTCAACATGTGGTTCATAGTCTTTGGTAGATGTTGCCAGTACATACTTCCAGATAATTCCAGAGGAAAATCACCTCAACATTCTTGTTTGAATTTCTTTGGAGATGTAGGATTGACATGACTTTCGCAAATAATCAGAGGCCGGGGGATATGTCATCTTCTGATGACTCTTGTTTTAATATATTGTGCTCCTAGATCCTGTTGAAAAATACCCCTGTGTATCATAGTTACTGTAGGTGTTGCACATAATTTGATAAATCCCTTTCAAGTTGCTCAAGCGGGGGCCCCTGTAAGCAGGGTACTGGCATTGGCCTTCCTGTAAGCATTTCATGCAGGGTTAGATGCGTGATTCTGTTAGTTTGCACTCTCATGCTCATTAATGTCAACGGCAATGCTTCCACACAGTTAATTTTTCCCTCCACACATATTTTGGCAATATTTGTCTTCTGACTGCCATTTGCTCTTTTCTGGATTCCTTGTGATTGGGGTTGATATTTACAAATAAACCTTTGTCTAGTTCCTAAATTTATACCCACAATTTTCATTACCTTATTCACAAAATGAACCTCCTTCCGGTGATATGATGTTCAAAATTGGCTTTGAAAATGCCTTCCTGTCATTGTATCTTGCACAAACCTCACATTTATACAATACTTGATCTACTATAGCTGTTCAATATGGTGAGCACCACGCTTGCTTACTCCATTTACTTCCCTCCCCATTTTGACGCATGGTTTACGCCATGTGTCAACTTAGCATATACAAGAAACAGGTACTTTTGAAAGTGAGGGCTTTTCATCAGGCCCACACTACACAATGTTTTTTTCCATCCCCGTTTTGTGTATGCATTCACCGTATTGGGCAGTCCCAAGGTCTGTACGGACTGCAGGACTATTTCAATTTGCCCAAAAAATCCATTCGGTCCCATTTGTCTGTAGTGGGGAATAGGCTGGGCACTGCCCTTTCATTTATTTAAACTCTCACTGTAAAGCGTCTTTGTGACAGTCTCTGTGAAAAGCGCTATACAAAATAAATTGAATTGAATTGAATTGAATTGGTCCATTTTATCTTAGAAACTCTGCTCAGCGTCATTGTGTGAGTCATAGTCATTGTCAATGTCATAATTATTGAAGACTTTGTTAATCAAATCTTAAAAGAAAATAAATTGTGATCGCATATTATAAGTCAATGTTTCAAGTAACTCACGGTACAACCTTTAAGTATTTTGAAATAAATCCGAATCATCATTCAGAATTTTAGAGTTGAATTAATCAAACGTTTTTATTTCCAAATTACAACCCCAATTCCGAAATAGTTGGGACAAAGTGTAAATTGTGAATAAAATCAAAACACAATGACTTTCAAATCACACCAGCCAGTATTTTATTCACAATAGAACAGAGATAACATAGCAAATGTTGAAACTGAGGAATTTACAATTTTATCCACAAAATGAGCTCATTTCAAATTTGATGGCTGCTACAGGTCTCAAAAAAGTTGGGACAGGGGCCTCTTTACCATGGTGTAGCATCCCCTCTTCTTTTTAACACAGAGTGGAGGTGTCTGGGCATTGAGGATACAAGTTTCTTTTGCCATTTAGCCATCAAGTTAGTTTAGCCATTGGAATTTGATCCCACTCTTGTTTAATACAGGCTTCCAGCTGCTGGAGAGTTTTGGGTCTCCTTTGATGAACTTTTCGTTTAATTATGCGCCAAATGTTCTCAATCGGTGAAAGATCAGGACTGCAGGCAGGCCAGTTCAGCACAGGGACTCTTCTACTACGAAGCCATGCTGTTGTAAAAGCTGCAGTCTGTGGTTTTGCATTGTCCTGCTGAAATACACAAGGCCTTCCCTGGAATAGTTGTCGTCTGGAGGGGAGCATATGTTGCTCTAAAACCTTTTTATACCTTTCAGCATTCATGGTGCTTTTTAAAACATGCAAGTGTCCCACATCATGTGCAATAAATGCATCCCCATACCATCAGAGATGCTGGCTTATGAACTGAACGCTGATAAAAGGAGGGGTGGTCTTTCTCCTCTTTAGCCCGGAGAACACGATGCCCGTGATTTCCAACAAGAATGTCAAATTTGGACTCGTCTGACCACAGGACACTTTGCCACTTTGCTACAGTCCATTTTAAATGAGCATTGGCCCACAGAACAAGGCGGGGCTTCTGGATCATGCTCAACAATGGCTTCCTTTTTGCATGATAGAGTTTTAGGTGGCATGTGTGGATGGCACAGTGGACTGTGTTTACAGACAGTGGTATCTTGAAGTATTCCTGGGCCCATTTAGTAATGTCAATGGCAGAATCATGCCGGTGAGTGATGCAGTGGCGTCTGAGGTCCCGAAAATCACGGGCATCCAGTAAAGGTCTTGGTCTTGTCCCTTAAATTTTTCCAGTTTCTCGGAATCTTTTGATGATGTTGTGCACTGTCGATGATGAGACCTTCAAAGCCTTTGCAATTTGACGTTGAGGAACATTGTTTTTAAAGTATTCCACAATTTTTTTAAGCAAGCCCTCACAGGTTGGACAGCCTGTGGCCATCTTTACTTCTGAGAGACTCAGCCTCTCTAAGACATCCCTTTCATAGCCAATCATGTTACACACCTTATGCCAGTTAACTTAATTACTTGCTAAATGTTCTTTCAGCTGATTCTCTTATTTATTAATTGCTTTTTCAGCCCTTTTTTTTGGAACCCCAGTTCCAAAATAGTTGGGACGAAGTGTATATTGTGAATAAAATCAAAATTCAATGACTTTCAGATCACATGAGCCAATATGTTATTTACAATAGAACATAGATAACATTTCAAATGTTGAAACTGAGACACTTTACATTTTTATCCACAAAATGAGTTCATTTCAAATTTTCTGACCGCAATAGGTCTCAAAAAAGTTGGGACACAGGCAAAAAAGGGCTGAAAAAGCAATTAATGTATAAGAGAATCAGCTGAAAGAACATTTAGCAAGTAATTACATTAACTGGCATCAGGTGTGTAACCTGATTGGCTATAAAAGGGATGTCTTAGAGAAGCTGAGTCTCTCAGAAGTAAAGATGGCCACAGGCTCTCCAACCCGTGAAGGTTTGCATAAAAAATTGTGGAATACTTTAAAAACAATGTTCCTCAACGTCAAATTGCAAAGGCTTTGAAGGTCTGATCATTGACAGTGCATAACATCATCAAAAGATTCAGAGAAACTGGAAAAATCTCTGTGCGTAAGGGACAAGGCTGAAGACCTTTACTGGATGCCCGTGATCTTCGGGCCCTCAGACGCCACTGCATCACATACTGGCATGATTCTGTCACTGACATTACTAAATGGGCCCAGGAATACTTAAAGAAAACACTGTCTGTAAACACAGTCTGCCGTGCCATCCACAGATGCCACCTAAAACTCTTATCATGCAAAAAGGAAGCCATTGTTGAGCATGATCCAGAAGCCCCGCCGTGTTCTGTGGGCCATGGCTCATTTAAAATGGACTGTAGCAAACTGGCAAAGTGTCCTGTGGTCAGACGAGTCCAAATTTGACATTTTTGTTGGAAATCATGGGCGTTGTGTCCTCTAGGCTAAAGAGGAGAAAGACCACCCCTCCTGTTTTCAGTATTCAGTTCAAAAGCCAGCATCACTGATGTTATGGGGATGCATCAGAGCATATGGTGTGGGACACCTGCATAATTTGAAAAGCACCATAAATGCTGAAAGGTATATCAAGGCTTTGGAGCAACATATGCTCCCCTCCAGCCAACATCTATTCCAAGGAAGGTCTTGTTTTTTTCAGCAGGACAATGCAAAATCACATACTGTAGCTATTACAACTGCATGGCTTCGTAGTAGACGAGTCTGTGTGCTGAATTGGCCTGCCTGCAGTCCTGATCTTTCACCGATTGAGAACATTTGGCGCATAATTAAACGAAAAGTCCGTCAAAGGAGACCCAAAACTCTCCAGCAGTTGGAAGCCTGTATTAAACAAGAGTGGGATTAAATTCCAATGCCTAAACTCAAGAAACTTGTCTCCTCATTGCCCAGATGCCTCCACTCTGTGTTAAAAAGAAGAAGGGATGCCAGACCATGGTAAAGAGGCCCCTGTCCCAACTTTTTTGAGACCTGTAGCAGCCATCAAATTTGAAACGAGCTCATTTTGTGGATAAAATCATGCAAAAAACCTGTCCAATCTCACAATATACATCTTGAATTTTATTTAATTCTTTTAAAACACCATTAGATTTCATGCTATGTTTAATATTCACCGCTGCTGTGGGCATATACACTTTATTTTCTTTAAAATAGAAACTTCTGTATCAGTTAAATTTGTTACACGTACTTTTCTTACCGCAAGCATGCTTAACATAATTAGGTAGTAGCACTTTGACAAATTTTAAATTCCTTGTATTTTTCATTTATCTTGGTATTACTTTCACTTAACTCTTTTTGAGTGATATGCTTCCAGTACACTAATTTCTCGTAACCTGTTCACAGAAAACTGCTTTAGATTTCTGGCACGAAGTAATTCAGTTTCTCATGACATGCCCCCCCCGCTTGAATTGCTAAACTCAATGACATTTCGCCGTATTTAATGAACATGGTCTTGTATGGTTGTATAATAAATGCATATTTTGTTGAACTTACATTGGCATATTCGGCCTTCTACTTTGTGTTAGTGAGCTTATTTTCTTTCATTTTTTTGTAATTCCCCTATTTGGGTTGGGAGAGTTTTTCGCGTTCTAGAATAAAAAGCAACGTTGAAGGTTGACCTTGTCTTTGTTTCTCTTTCTATCAGTAAGTTTGTTTCATGAAGCTTTAACACAGTTTCTGGGTTGAGAGCAACAGCATTTGAGGCTTAGCTTTCTAGTGATGTCATCAGAGTGTTTGAGTGTGTGTTTGTGTGTGTGTGCGTGTGTGTGTGTGTGCATCTATGTGTGTTTGTCTGGCCATCTTCAGAATGCGTGAGTGTGTGTGCGTATGCCTGTGTCTTTATTCATTATGTGTATCTTTGCTGTGTGATCCCAGTAAATTATGTCAGGCACTGTACATATGGTGTTCAATGAATTGATTAATGATGGAGATGATGTGAAGCAATGTATAGACCTTCATAGGAATATAAGCTGTAATCAGTACATTCCTGAGCAACTAATATGTTTTAACAAAAAAAATAATTATTCTTTCTTACATCTTAAAATCAGGAGCCTGTGCAAGCATCATGATGAATTAAAATTACTCTGCTTGCCAGCACAATCTGTAGCTTTGATGTAATTGGTTGTAGTGAAACCTGGCTGAATAATAGGTCATATACTGATGCCTTGAACCTTGATGGTTATAAACTGTTTAACAAAAATAGACATGGCAGAACTGGTGGTGGTGTGTGTCTTTACATATCCTCCAGACATAATGTGCGTACCTGTGATGATATTGTCATAGCAGGTAATTGCACTGACTCTCTATTTGTCAAGCTGAATATTGGAAATGGGAAGAATCTTATTGTAGGTGTGATCGATCATCCCCCAGACGCTGACCTTGATACTTTCTGGAACAAGTTGGAAGAAATCTTATTTTCCTTAAACAGTCAAAATAAAAACTGCATCCTCCTTGGGGACTTCAATATTGATCTCTCCAAGGATGATGCAGCTAAAAATGACTTTGTAAATACATTACACTCTTCTTCCTTCTGCCCTATCATAAACACTTTTACTAGAGTCACCCACTCTACTAAGTCCATTATCGATAATATTATCACAAACATTCAGAATTCTAAGCTGGAGTCTGGAGTCATACTCTCTTGAGATTTCTGATAATTTCCCTATCGTATTATTCGTTGAATCTGCTGGTAGGCCTTCACTCTTGCGTCATAAGATAAAAACTAATGTATTTAATTTAGAAGTCCTACGACGTCTGAGTGAGGACTTGCAGGACAAGGCATGGAACAGAATCTACAATTATAGTGATGCTGATAACGCATATGAAACCCTGACAAAGGAAATCACTGACTCCATTCGGAGGACAATCCCTGAGAAGACTGTCATGTGCAGTACAACTGTTCAAAATCCATTGCCGTCTACGGGCGTCTTAAAATCTATTAATCATAAAAATAGACTTTATAAACGCTACCTAGAAAACCTAAACGCTACAAATAAAAATGCATATAGTAGCTATAAACTTACACATATTATAAGGAAGAGTAAGTGGAATTAGTACGCAGAACTCATAAAAGCATCACAAAGTGATTCAAAGAAATCTTGGAAAGTACTAAATGAGGTCTTAAATAGGGGTCAAAGAACCAATGTGCTTCCTGACATTGATAACTCACACATGTACTCATACACCACAAATAACATCACCAGCAATGCCAGTCTTGCAGATGAATTTAATGATTACTTTGTCTCTATAGCAGAAAACCTATCAAATAAAATCAGCCAACCACATGGTGCCTCTTTTAAACATTACCTGTCAGGTAATTATCTGAATGCTTTCTTCCTGAAACCAACAGATTGTGATGAAGTTTGTAATATTGTCATGCTCATGAAAAGCTTGCATTCAGCTGGAGCTGAAGAAATCTCTAGCAGAATCTTGAAAAGCATTGTTACTGTAATTGCTGAACCCCTTGTTCATTGCATAAATTTATCTTTACTTTCCGGAACAGTGCCAAAAATGGCAAAAAATTGCGCGAGTCACACCGGTCTTCAAATCTGGTGATAAAAATGATTTATGTAACTATCGTTTAATTTCTATCTTGCCAACTCTGTCCAAGGTTCTGGAAAGAGTAGTTTATAATAGATTGAATAGCTACCTGGACAAGTTAAACATCATTGTGCAAGCCCAGTATGGTTTCAGGAAAAACAGTACTGCCTGCATGGCAGTATGCCATTAATAAAGGGTATTGTGGTATTGGCATTTTTCTGGATTTATCTAAAGCATTTGACACTATTGATCTCAACATCCTAATTAATAAGTTGCTCCACTATGGCATTTGAGGCCTAGCGCTAGATTGGTTCATAAGTTATTTGCTTGGGAGACACCAGTATGTTTATATAAATAACTTAAATTCATTAAACAAATCCATCAAATACGGGTTCCTCAGGGTTCAATTTTGGGGCCACTTCTCTTCATCTTGTATATAAATGAATTTGTTAATTCCTCATGCGTACTGCATAAAGTATTGTTTGCTATGACACCAACTTGTTTCTGTCCCACAAGAAACCAAGTGAGCTTCAACAAATCATAAATAGTGAGCTCAAAAAAGTAGATACTTGGTTTAGATGTAATAAACTTTCTCTTAATATCAGCAAAATTAACTACATTGTGTTTCATTCCAACAAAAAAAACAAACTGATGCTGAGCATGTTTGTCCCAAAATAAATGGACAGTATATTGCAGGAGTCAGTTCTACAAAATTCCTGGGGATCCTCATTGATGAATTTCTTAGCTTTAAATGTCATATTGATAGTCTAATGGCAAAATTTTCCAAATATGTTAGTTTGTTTTTAAAGTTGAGACATCTTCTCCCGCTCCTTGCACTTCTTACCCTTTACAAAACCTTATTTGAGCCTCATGTAAATCATTGTAATGTGATATGGCGCAACACATTTCCAAGTCACTTAAGAAAACTGCAGGCTCTCCAGAAGAAAGTCATTTGCGCCTTTTTGGGGTCTGAGTTTAATTCTCCTACCAAACCGCTCTTTCATCATTATCATCTCTCGAGGCTTGCTGAGTACAATTACCTCCAGAATGCTTGTATAATGTATCAAGTTGCTCACAAACTAAATCATAAATTATGTGACCTCATCCCAATCAGCCTTCCTCTGCACACTTATGACACGAGAGCAAAACACCTAATCATTGGGGAAAAAACGAAGGCTAAAATGCACGGGTCTCAGTGTCGTGCACAGAGGTTTGCAAATCTGGAATGAGCTTGATGCTAAACTAAAAATGTCACATTCTCTCTCCATCTTTAAGAAAAATCTACGAAAGCAACTTCTATCTACATATGATTAGTTACTGCTTATATGAAGAGTTTTGTTCATGGATGAGATGATCGGTGCTCCGATACTATCTTTATTCATTAATATTGTCTTGACCTGTATGTCTTGGGGTCCGATGAGTGCCTGAAGTCTTATCGTAACTTATCTGAATATATACATGCATGTAACAAATAAATAAAATAAAAATGATAACAATAAACATAAATAAATAAATTGAATAAAGTTAAATAAATAAAACTTGATGCTTGTGATAGAGCCTAGATTGTTGCCCCCATATATGCACAGGTAGCCCTGTGCTATATTTTTCCATAATTTTTCCCATGTTATAATACACTGCTCAAAAAAAAAAAGGGGGGGGGGGGGGACACTAAAATAACACATCCTAGATCTGAATGAATGAAATATTCTTATTAAATACTTTGTTCTTTACATAGTTGAATGTGCTGACAACAAAATCACACAAAAATTATCAATGGAAATCAAATTTATTACCCCATGGAGGTCTGGATTTGGAGACACTCAAAATTAAAGTGGAAAAACACACTACAGGCTGATCCAACTTTGATGTAATGTCCTTAAAACAAGTCAAAATGAGGCTCAGTAGTGTGTGTGACCTCCACGTGCCTGTATGACCTCCCTACAACGCCTGGGCATGCTCCTGATAAGGTGGCGGATGGTCTCCTGAGGGATCTCCTCCCAGACCTGGACTAAAGCATCCGCCAACTCCTGGACAGTCTGTGGTGCAACGTGGCGTTGGTGGATGGAGCGAGACATGATGTCCCAGATGTGCTCAATTGGATACAGGTCTGGGGAACGGGCGGGCCAGTCCATAGCATCAATGCCTTCGTCTTGCAGGGACTGCTGACACACTCCAGCCACATGAGGTCTAGTATTGTCTTGCATTAGGAGGAACCCAGGGCCAACCGCACCAGCAGATGGTCTCACAAGGGGTCTGAGGATCTCATCTCGGTACCTAATGGCAGTCAGGCTACCTCTGGCGAGCACATGGAGGGCTGTGCGGCCCCCAAAGAAATGCCACCCCACACCATTACTGACCCACTGCCAAACCCGGTCATGCTGGAGGATGTTGCAGGCAGCAGAACGTTCTCCACGGCGTCTCCAGACTCTGTCACGTCTGTCACATGTGCTCAGTGTGAACCTGCTTTCATCTGTGAAGAGCACAGGGCACCAGTGGCAAATTTGCCAATCTTGGTGTTCTCTGGCAAATGCCAAACGTCCTGCACAGTGTTGGGCTGTAAGCACAACCCCCACCTGTGGACGTCGGGCCCTCATACCATCCTCATGGAGTCGGTTTCTGACCGTTTGAGCAGACACATGCACATTTGTGGCCTGCTGGAGGTCATTTTGCAGGGCTCTGGCAGTGCTCTTCCTGTTCCTCCTTGCACAAAGGCGGAGGTAGCGGTCCTGCTGCTGGGTTGTTGCCCTCCTACGGCCTCCTCCACGTCTCCTGATGTACTGGCCTGTCTCCTGGTAGCGCCTCCATGTTCTGGACACTACGCTGACAGACACAGCAAACCTTCTTGCCACAGCTAGCATTGATGTGCCATCCTGGATGAGCTGCACTACCTGAGCCACTTGTGTGGGTTGTAGAATCCGTCTCATGCTACCACTAGAGTGAAAGCACCGCCAGCATTCAAAAGTGACCAAAACATCGGCCAGAAAGCATAGGAACTGAGAAGTGGTCTGTGGTCACCACCTGCAGAACCACTCCTTTATTGGGGGAGTCTTGTTAATTGCCTATTATTTCCACCTGTTGTCCATTCCATTTGCACAACAGCATGTGACATTGATTGTCAATCAGTGTTGCTTCCTAAGTGGACAGTTTGATTTCACAGAAGTGTGATTGACTTGGAGTTACATTGTGTTGTTTAAGTGTTCCCTTTATTTTTTTGAGCAGTGTATATTAAGAAATCTTTAAACGTTTTTTCAATGTTTATGTGGCATTGTAATTTATTTTAAAGCCCTGTATTTTATTTTCATTTTGAATATTTGAATGTTTGCTTTTCTGTAACATTATTGGCTGATGTCTGCATCTGACCTTTGAACTTGGAACTGTTGAAACGGAAGGGAAGGTTCGAGAAGGGAAGCAAGAGAGAAGATGGAAGAGAGTTGACGGCTAGTTATGCTCTCGTCAAAGAAAGTTTGTATTACGCAGTTATTATCTATGTCTAGGATATAGGACAAGATGTAAACTAATTTAAAGGGGACCAATTATACTGTATTTATTTGTTTAAAACATGTCCAAATGGGTCTTAAAAATACTGTTATGAATTCAGCTACAAAAAAACAACACATAGCCTGGCCTAGTGAGACTCCCCCCTCTCACCCTGTCTGTGGTGGCCTGAAACACGAGCCGTTTTGGAATGGGTGGGAGGCTATGTAAATGAGGCACTACTCTGATTGGCTGCCTGGCCGCTTCGATTCCGAGGGAGGGCACAGACCCGAAAAACCAGCAAGCCGAGATGGCAGGTATTTCAGGACAGCTCTTTGCGGCATCTATATTGCTGTAAGACCATACATGTTTGATCACGAATCCGACCCTGCGCAGGAGGAGGATGCTTTTGAAGTGTTGCAGCAATGTTTAGCAGGATGTCAATGAGAGGTAAGTCGAAATTTTAGTGTTTTGCTTGTACTGTCTCGCCTTGCATGCTTGGGGTTGTAGCTGTATTGTTATGTAGTCATGTACCCACTTATCCGGAAGAAACTTTGCTAAAAGCTCCTGATGACCATTTCTACCAAAACGAAACACAATTCCGGCACCAAGCCACTGAATGCGCTTGTAGCAAAAACACATAAACAGTGCAAGCTTAGCTTATGTGGAGCTAGCGATGTTGTGGTTTCCCAACTAGATGTTTACATATTTTTGAGGTCCCCTTGTTCGTGAATAATTGGAGAGAGACAAAATCTTCAGAAGCCATCTTTATTCCCAGCCTTGAATCAAGCAATAATCCAAATCCGGTGAGCAGTCCCTGGCCAAGAAGTGCTAACTCGGCATTCTTTACGGAGCAATTTTTATGGGAAAAACTCAACCAACTTTGCTCCAATCAGAATACATGGGTTGTAACCATCTTAACTCTAACGTTTTTTTTAACCAACTTTGCTCCAATCGCAATTCTTGGGTTATCTCTCAAGTTTTTTTCTTTCCCTTGGATTCTCTAAGAAATATTGGTGGCGCACAGAAACGGTAGTTTCATAAAAAATGAAAGAATATACACTTAAAAGGTGTGGAAAATTACAGTTTAAAAGTGGAGAAACACAGTCAGATGAATAGGATAAAAGTAGATACATAAATGATTATGTTTTCAGTAACAACTTATGATTTTACTTGGAGTTAAGCACCTGGCCTCTTTTACTATAGAGCCATGATGTTGTAATATGTGTAAAATGTTGTGTTTGGCATTGTTTTGCTGAAATAAGCAAGGCCTTCCTTGTTAAAGATGTCTGGATGGCAGTATATCAAACCCCAAAACCTGAATATATTGTTTAGCATTAATGGTGTCTTCACAGATGTGCAAGTTACCCATTCCATGTGCACTGATGCACATACAGAACAGTTTTACAGTGCGAAGTCTCCTAAGCCTGTTGTTAAGATGTAGTCTTGTATAGACATTATAACCCTATATTTGCGTATCTCTGTAAACTGTACTATTAAGCGTTGTTACCACTATTATTGTTCAGCGCATTATTATCAGAGTGGAATGCTGTTTCCTGTTTTTGCATTTGTGTTTTTCTGCCTTTACTGTGCTACAGAAAAGGCATAATGAAAACCTACTTTATCTTTGCATCTGAATCCAGTTCCACATTTGCCATTTTTCAATGCATTCTACTTGGTGCACAGAAAATGCCATTACAAAAGACTTTGCCTTTTATGGATTCAGCAAAGATTCCTTTGCCTGAAGATGTGGGGGACTTCGCATCAGGCCCTCTCGACATCTTCAATGTGTTGGCAGAGCAACAGAGAGAGATTCCCCGACTGGGGGCCACTTCGGAAGATTTAGTTTGTTGCTTTCGTGAGTTCACCATCTCCCACGCTCCACCACCCATCGATGCTCCAGTCTCTTCTGCCAGCCTGCAGGCGATCCCAGCCACTCCCCGGGGTGAGTCCCCAGTGCGACTGCCAGACCGCTATGAGGGTTCTCCAACTGCATGCCGAGGATTTCTTCTCCAATGCTCCCTACCACTCCACTCTTGGTGATGCAAGGAAGATAGCGGTGGTTATCACACGGCTGTCTGGCAAGGCCCTTGAGTGGGCAACCGCTGTGTGGGACCAAGCTGTCCTCTCCACCTATGCCAGCTTCATCTATTAGTTCAAAGTAGTGTTTCATCACCCTGGGAGAAAGGCTGGGGACCGCTTGCTGGATCTGTGGCAGGGGTCCAGGTCAGCTGCTGACTACGCCCTGACTTTCTGGACTCTGGCCGCAGCCAGCAGCTGGAATGAGCCTGCACTGTCAACCACCTTCCGTAATGGGCTGCGTCCAGACCTGAAGGCGGAGATGGCTTGCAGAGACCATGCTATATCTTTGGCCTCCTACATTGGCACCACCATCCATTTGGACCAGCTGATGCAGGAGAGACAGTGGAGCTAGCCCGGAGACCCTATTCAGCTGCCCAAGCCAGAGGTGGAGCCCATGGAGGTCAGGTCCTCCAGATCAACTGACTATCGCAATTGAAGGAAATCTGGTCCTTATGTCAATTGTGAGGATAACCGACCTGCGCATGTCAAGGTAACCAAGGTAACCATTAACCATCACTGGTCAGAGATTCCAGGTCCCAGTACGACTGGTGTATAACGACCTGCACCTCTACACAGATGCCTCTGATTGACTCTGGTGCGGCGGGGGATTTCATCTCCTCCCAACTGGCACGACGACTCAAAGTCTCAGTCCACCAGCTCAACACCCCCATTGCTGTAGCAGCCCTGGATGGGAGATCTTTGGGCAGTGGAACCATCCTCCACCAGTAGGCCTCAAACTCCCTCTGTGTGCAGAGGAGCCAACAAGAGGAGCTCCCGCTCTTAATTCTACCATCGTGCAGTCACCCAGTGATCCTCAGCCTCCCATGGCTCTGAAGACACAACCCTATCATTTCCTGGCACAACCGACGTCTCACCTTCCAGCGTACATATTGTTGGCGGCACTGTAGCCCCCTTCCCCTTAACTCCACTACTGTCAAGAGCCCTGACCAGGAGACAAAACTGGGTATCCCCAGGGAGTACTGGCAGCTCCGAGAGGTGTTCAGCAAGATCAGAGCTACCCAGCTCCCGCCTCATCGCCCGTGGGACTGTGCCATAGAGCTCATGTCCGGCACCTCACCTCCCAGGAGCCACGGATACCCCCTCTCCGTGGCTGAGACCCAAGCAATGGAGCAGTATGTTCAGGCAACACCCCAGCAGGGCTTCATCTGTTCCTCTACCTCACCAGCCTCAGCGAGCTTCTACTTTGTTCAGAAGAAGGATGGTGGTCTCTGCCCTTGTATAGATTACAGACAGGGGTTAAATTGGGCCGGAGCCCATCGGAGCTGAGCTCCGCCTCCTCAAGTCCAAATCGCACCTGGTTGAGGCTGAGCTCCACCTCCTTCAGTATCAGATCATCATATTCATATTTAGCATCGGTCTCACCAGGGTATTATTGATGAATAACTCGCCACGTAAATAGATTTTTAAAGTTTGTGGTGGGTTATCCAGAGTACGAGGATAATGTGAGATGAGTTATTGGTGTATGCAGGGTCAAATTTTTCCTGGTTGAAATTTCAAAGTGTTAAAAAAAAAATTTTAAATTCGCAAGCTACTGAAAACGCGAGGGATAGTTCATAACATACGTAGTGGCTAGGGGGTTAGTATGTGCCTAGTTATTCCAATACGGGGCCATAGCGAGGTCAGTTATCCAGGCCAGGTCAACACATCATCGCTGCGAATGTGGGTATGAGGGCCGATATTCTGTTTGGGCATTTTTCAAACTTCACGGCTATTATTCTTCGAACTTTAGAAAATCTAAAGGCTCATACATAAGCCAAAAATACCCCAGTGAGACTGATGCTTTACACTTATATATTTTGTTAATCTCCCAGTAAACACAATAGCATCAACCTAAGTCATGATAATTGTCAAGACAAAAAAATTGATATTTGAGGCTACTTTTACACCCCAAACCATCAATGCCCAAGACAATGTAAACAACAATGATCAGAAGTCATCAAACATGCATGCGCCCTTCACTATCATGATGTCTGTCATGGCGCAAATCTCCCTCTTCAAAATTCTGTCAAATTGCTCTTTTTCCTTGGTAAGTTTTCAGAAGTTCAACTGAGTTAGCCAACATTTTATCTGTATTTACTAAGCCGCCTGTTAAGCAGCATTAGCATTAGCTGTGTTGCCGTGGTGGCAATGAGTTGGTAGCTAACGAACTGTGTTGGTAGCTAACAAGCTGAAATTAAGCTGATGAGCAAATATTAAGCCAACTTTAGCAACCAGTGGGCTAACATTAAGCACGCATACAGTCGAAAGCTGGTAACAACAGTAGACTAA